>JARHVA010005111.1:130000-157500 GCA_037957365.1 Torreya grandis | reverse complement strand
ATATATCAAAATAAATCCATATTGAATTCGTGTTGATGTGTTAATTTATATGTTGTTGTGATTTCATCGAACTACATTATTAATTTAAATTTTCAACATAATAAATATTATTTGACATGGTTTTCGTATATCTTTTTCATATTAGAGGTTACTTATACATTTGGTTGAATATTGTAGTTCAACGTGTAAAAATCAAAGAATACTTTATCATTCATTATATAATACCCATGTGAAACAATAAATATTAGAGGATTCAAATTCTCTTTTTATTTGGGATGAAGAGGCTAACCAAACTCAACCAACTACTAAGGGGATATAAAATAAAGTTATTTAGTACAACCCCTTTATAACCAATGTAGAGAGTGGAAAATGATTATATGTAAATTTTAATACAAAATGTAGAAATAATGGATACTCAACAAATGTTGTAATAGTAAAGCGGGGAATCAAACCAATCACTTTGTTGAATTGGTTAAAAATATTAACAACTACTAACAAGAGGGGACCACCCAGTATTTAATTAGATGCAAATTAATAGGAAATTGATTTTAGTGTTGAAAGGACTTCAACAACATGGGTCATGTATTGGACAGGTCACATTTGAGGGTACATCTTTCACACGTATGCGAAAATAGTCCTAACCCTTTCAATAATGGGGCCCCTAATAAGTCATGATAGGAAGGCTTTAGAAAGAGGCATCTTAATTTCACTTTGAGAACACTATAAGAGCTAGATAGAGGTAGGATTATGGTGCTAAATTCATCCATAGTATCATTTTTTTATGAACATTTAAAAAATTTCCATGTTAAAAATCAATAAGTACAACAGAAAATTTGGAATTTTGATGAGACAGGGGTATAATCTTGAAGGAATTATGGCATGATAGTCATCATCAAAAAAGGGGTAAAGAGTGTGTAAAAATTAATGTTAAATATTATATAATGGATCAAAATTTTAGCATGTGTCAATATAGGTAGATAAATCATCCTTGGGTTGTTCCTCTCCAAAGTGAAAATGTAGTTGCATAATTTCATTTTAGGTTGTGAAGTAAGTGCATGTATGGTTTCCTAGGCCTATGCATGGATGCTGAAAGAATTTTTTATGAACAAGTTGCATCATTTATCTATATATATGTTATAGGAGTAATATTTCCTGAAAATATACATATTCTAATTTTGTATGGGCATGATGGCCATGTTTCACTATCAATAATTTCATAGCTTAAAGCTTTTGGTATTTTCCTATTTACACTGCCCATACATAGTAGCCATAAATTGAAACCATTGGATGTAAGTATGGTTTTCCCATTTAAGGCCTAATTCAAGAATGAGAGGATTTTATGGATGAATAATCATCATGGTTGTGAGATAAATAGACAAAAATTGTCCACTTTATGAAACATAGCATTGTAAATGGCATTAAATCATAAAAATATAAAATTATAATTGAGAAGGACATGTATTTATCCCAAAAACTCTAAGGTAGTATCTAATTACATGATTCCATGCGAAACAATCGATGTTGAAGATGATGAAATTATTTCAAGTTACAATCAAATGACGTTTGTTGGGTTAAAAGAGGGAGATATTGAAACTAATATTCATCATATGGATCAAATGTAAAAAAATAATTGTTGAAGGTGAACAATCTAAAAAAGTAAAAAATATTGTATATGCTTTAAATGAAATCGAATAGACATCAAATCACCTTAAAAAATTAAGAAATAATTGAATATGCATTGGAATAAATGGATACAACATTCTATTTAACCAAGAAGGTTCAAGTATGCCTTCCAAAGTAAGATAACTAAGATGGTTGAAAATAAGGGAACCAAAAATCTTGGAACTAATTATGAATTAATGGACGTAGATGTGTCTATGTCAATGCCATGATATTTGCCTTCGATCCCACTTGATATAATTCACTACTATTCGATAGATAGACAATGGGGATTATATGATACATAGATTAATCTATATGATAATGATGAACTATTAGAGAATACATTCATAGATCTTAAATGTGGCCAATGAAAATTAAACCAAAAAAAAATTCAATATCAACATTTTTAAAATTTCAATGAAAAGGGTTACACATAAATTAAGAAATAATGCACTTATATTGAGTAGATAATTTTAAAAAAAATTGAATCATATTCCTATAGAAAAATGTTTATAGAAATAAGGTCCCAAAAGAACAATAATTAAGAATATAAGGAAAGGAGAAAAGAACAAGTTGTTGAGAGGAAAGTCCTTATGTATGCTAAGAGGGAAAGAGGAAACAAACAAATGATTCAAAATGAAATAAAAAGGAAACATAAGGAATAGGAGAAGATGAATACATGCATAAAAAGAGAGAAATAAAGAGAATGAGATAACAGAGAGATAATTCAATAAGGATAGAAAGGAATTGTATAAGGGAAGCTATTTAAGCAAAAAATTCAACACTCTACCCAAAAACATCACATATTGAAAAATATAATAAACATTTTATCCCCAATTGGTTCATGTGGAATCCATCGTCCTAATTATATTAACATGGAATCAAATACCACTAAGGATAAGACCCTTGTGAAACTTCACTTTTTATGAATACAACCAATTAAGGGCATAGCTCTATTTTCCCACCGTAGATGGCCTACGCTTTTTTAATTGTTATATAAGGTAATCAAATGTATTAAGTTTTTTATTTAATGTAATGAAGTGTATTAAATAATGTAATAATTATCTGTTGTATTAGGTTTTATTATGTAATACAGTGTAATTTACATTTTAAATATCATTCACCATGGAAATGGATCATACACTTAATGAAAGTTTAAAATACTTCACCTAAAATGTAGTTCCTAGTTATTCTTCACTGCTCTTGACTTTGAAATCAGTGATCATTACTCACATAAAACAAACATCATAAACACATTTAAAAAATATAAGGACTAAAAATATTAGAATAACAATAATTGTGTTAAGAAACATAATGTAATCAATGTAAGAACATAAAAGTTGTAAAATATATACAAACATATACTATGTTAATAAACACAATGAAAAAAAATTGAAGAAGTATTAGAATCTCAACAAACATAAATGTTTTTAAGAAACACAATGTTTGTAAAAATTTCTTCTGTAACCCAAAAAAATTCACATATACAACAATACTTTTTTTTCCATAAATAATAATTCATGAATAAAGTGATTGATACTATAATGGAAAACATGTCAACAACTGTGGAAAAAATGTAGGTGTAATGATGAAAATATGAATAAGTAACACAAAAACATGACTCCATAACAACATATCACTAGCACAAGAACATGCATTCACTAAATAATTTATTTTTATATATCTGACTGAACATTGACTGGTATGTGAATGAAAATCTAAATTTTGATACAAAGATAATTGAATTTAATAGTATGTGATTGGAAACCTTTAAGGCATCCATCTAGATACTAGTCAATGTTGAGTTATATAAACATTCATCTTCCAACATGGCCCTTCATTTTCTATTAATGACCCATGTTAACTAGGCGGTGTGCCTAAGTGCACAAAATTTTTATCCAATGTAAATTAAAAACCATTTGTATAATATTATTACTAAATTATATAAAAATCAATGGATATGAGTCCTCATTTTTATTATATGTCAATGAGAACCTTAATTTTGATTTAAATAACAATATTGTTTAATGGTGTGTTAACGAAATCAATCATTTTGATACAACTACAATAACATTTACCTACATGTGAATGAAAATCTTTTGTGATTTAATCCACATACTAGTAAATTGTTATCCCATCCCATGTTGAGATCCATTTCCATCTAAGAAATAAATAATTTCGTGCTCGTTGAATTTTGAAACATGCTAGAATATGTATGAATTAATCATATGCATAATCAAATGAATATTGCAGTCATTTATATGTATAATAATATTATCATGTGTCTTCCATCTTAAAAAAATTACATTTCCATACAAACACGAATTTTTGTGTATAACAATATATGTTCAATCTTTCATACCAAGTTCAAATCTCTTTCCATCCTATTAGTGCCCAAATATGAAATCATCAATTTGTGCCCTATTTTTGAAATGTGAGTCCTTAAAAAGTTCAAATATTGCCACCTATATTCAAGTGCCCACCTAGGTCATCCAATTCCCAATGATGTAATCAAATTATAAAAACCCAGTGCTTTTATTTGTGTTGTGAAGAACTCATAATCCTAGTTTCAATGAACGCTTAAGCATTTTCATGTCTTTTAGCACATTCTAGTTTGTAAGGTATGTGGCATAATCGTTCTAGGAAGATTCAAAATGACTATATGCTAAAAAGGGGCTAAGTTTAATATTTCCAATACAAAGATTATGTAAAGCAGACATTTTAAGGGAAATTACAACTTTGCATATTTGCACTTTTACAAATGATAATCGGTATTCAAAGTTCCACCAAGAAATAAATGCTAGCCACAATGAAATCCATGTAACAATAAAATGCCCATGCAGTACCAAAGGGGGAAACTTAGTCGACAAGTTTCAAAATTTATGTCAGCAATAATGAAGTCTATTCCAATTACTCCATGTCCACACTGGGGTCTTCATTACGCATGTGGAAAGTTTAAACAAACCAAATGTTTCAAAGCCGCATGGCTAAAGACAATCAATGCCCACGTGGAGGTAAACATGCAGGTTAGTTGAAAAGTCTTGAATGAAAAGGTTGGCAAACTTTTTGAAGTCAAAAGCAAATATGCAATTTTCAAAATTGCGATTGAAGTGTAATTGTCCACATGGAAATGCTTAGCGGATGTGTAAAAACATAAATGCAAGTTGTAACTTGCAATATGCAGCAAAAGCTCCCCAACCTGTCGGTGGAACTATTAGCCGGGAAAATAACTTTCAAAAAACACCTTTTAATTTTACAAGTTGCAAGTTGCTATCTAATCTCCCAATCCCGCCAGTCAATGTGGAAAAGAAACTCAGTAAAGGAAGCATCAAAGTTTTCAAGGAAGAGTAAGTTTAAAAGATAAGCCCACATCAGAATGAAAGGTCTACGTAAGAGTGAATGTAAGTTGAAAAAGAACCCATGCCTATTGTTTCATAGTCATGTGGAAAAGATCAAAAGGTCCAAAAAGTAATGTTTTAAGAAATGGAACTGAATCGTCCGTGTGGGTGTTGGCGAAGATCGATGGCGGACTTGCATCTTCGATTTGCAATTATAAAATTACAATTTGCAAACCAAACTCCCTAACCCGACGGTACAAATATTAGTGGGGATAACAAGCCAGAAGTGTAAGTTCGCATTGCATAAATTGCAAAACGTGGGTAAGACTCTGAAATCCGCCATGAAGCCGTTGACTACATGGGACATGTTAAGGAGAGTCGGTGGAGTTTTTGATGTGAAATGCAATACTGGTTTTCAAATTTGCAATGTGGAGGTAGACTTCCCAACTCCGCAGCGGTCATTAACGGCTGAGAAGCAACAGTGAAATACAAATTATAAAATTGCAGATTGCCGTCCAATCCCTGAAACCTGCAATGATAGGAATAGACCACATGGGAAGGAGGAAACAATGGAGAAATAAGGTAAAAATTCAAGTTGAAAATTGTGAAAGAGATTCCCAGATCCGCGGGCAACATACATTGGCATTTTTTAAGGGTGTCGACTTGGATAGAAAAAGGGTTGGCATGTGTTCTTAGCAGGTTGAGCGGCGGCAACATGAAAGGAAGCATATGCCACATGAGGGCTAGGTGGCGACTCAGCTGGTGGCAGGCATTGAATAGAGTTTTAAAAAAGTGGAAACGTTCTGACATTATGTCCAATGCAGATAGAATTGTAAAATGTGAAACTCCTGATTCTAGAGAGAGTTTCACACGACAAAGCACAGTAAAGTCTTCACCTTTTAAAAGGAAAAGACGACATGGCGAAACATTTTCTCCTGCCTCACATTTACATGCAAGCAATGCTAGTGTAACTCGTCTAGATAACAATGGGGCAGATGGTGATCTTCTTGTTTGTGCTTCAAAGTTATGCAGAGCAAAATCTTCAAGTGTAACATCATCATCTGCAGGTTCTTCAAAGCATTCATCCATTAAAATAGGCAACTCACATGGAAAACATGACCATACAAATGCATTCATATTATTTGACAGAGTTACAGTAGAGACATCAAATGATAAAATGCACTTTGGTCCCATTAGTCCATGGCAACTCTGCACTGTGACCCAAGTTGAGGAGTTAAAGTCTATTATTTGCCTTTTGCCAATTTGATCAGTTTGGATCATATTTGCTACTGTCTATAGTCAGATGAGTAATTAGTTTGTTGAGTTAGGGGACCTTATGAATACCAGCATGGGTCCTCATTTTGACATTCCTTCAGCATCATGACATCTATTTGATATTGTTAGTGTCCTGTTGTTGGTTGCAGTTTATGATCATTTTATTATACCAATTGTACGTAAGTATACATGAAATCAAAGAGATTTTACCCAACTATAACGTATGGGTATTGGCTTGGTGATTTCTATTTTTTCAATGGTTATTGCTGCTAGTGTTGAGATCAGGAAACTGGCCTTGGTTAGGGAACATAACTCCTAAAACCAGGACGAAGTCAACATGAGCATCTTTTAGCAAATTCCTCAGTACTCATTAATAGGTGCTGCAGAAGTATTCACCATCATTGGACAACTAAAATTCTTTTATGACCAAGCTCCTTATGCTATGCAAAGCTTATGCAGTGCACTTTCAATTACAATAATGGCATTAGGGAATTATTTGAGTAGTCTATTAGTCACTATTGTAACTAGCATTACAACAAGGCAGTGAAAGGGAAAATGCATGGAGAGTTTGATATTGGCCTTTGAAGGTATTGTCATTTGAACTAAATTAGGTTGGAATAAAACCAAAAAGTCTAAAAAGGAGGTATGCGGAAGACTTTAAGGGGAGATCAACTTTAAATTTCAAGTCGAAAAATGCTTTCCAAAATCTAGGGTCTATGGTTGGGCTTTCAACGCAAAAGACAAATTTTTATTTTGCAATTTGAAAATTGCATTTGAAATTCACAAGTCCATGGGAGAAAGTTCGGGTGGAACTACTACATCAGATTACAAGTTGTAAATTTACGATTTACAGATGTGCACTACACTTCTGGATTTCTTCCAACTTGTAAAGTTGTACCTTGGGTCAAAAATCTCGTTAATCCAAGAAAGTGAGAAATTGTAAAAGGGACCCAAAGTCCCACATAAGGTAAAATGAGGTAAAATCTGCCATCTAACTTTTGTAATTTTGGCAGTAACCTTAAAAATCAAAATGGAAAATGAAGAAGGCACATTGAAATCGAAAGGGAAAAAGCTATAAAATAATCTAATTATTTCATTTTCCAATATTAGGCTTATGGTGAATACCTTGATGGAAGAAAAATTTGCTACAGGGGTTTTGAAATGATGGTTGGACATTGGAAGCATATCCAAACGGCAATGGATCTTGCATTGCCTCCATCACAACTGGAATAATCTAAGGCCATCATTACAAATAAAGGGGCATTCTTTGGCTTGCACAAGGAGGAGGGTAGTTATCCATAAGATTCCAAATAGGCAAATGATTAGTGGGAGAGCAATTCAAGTCACTTACATATGAAGACAAAGAGTTTTTTTGCTTGTAGGGGAATATTCTCCTTGAACATCAACTACAATGAATTTCTAGCCAAGGAGATCAAGGGTTTGTTATTAAACATCATCATAACATGGACAAGCCTTTACCAGAATCATTCCCTTGAAAGAGCATGACCTTCTAGGCATGACCAAGAGTAGTTTCCAGCTAGATCATATAACTAGAATATTTTGGGGTCAAAATTTTGAATAAGTAAAGAGGGTCTATCTTCTTTACAAGGTTGTTGTTGGCTTTCTTAGGTCTTAAGTTCTTTCAAATTTCTAAAATATCCTCTTTGTATAGGCCTTTTCATTTTTAGGATTCATGTTATGTGTATCTTGTCTTTCTTGTTAATGTGATTATAGTTGTATAGCCATTAACAAGATCATAGAGCATGTATATGTCTCCCCTATTTCAGAGCCAATACACCTTGGATTTTTTAATGTTACCATTTTGAACACTGATGTATGCAAGATTTATTTTCAAGTTAATGTAAAATACATGTTATTTTTGTTATATCTTATCAACAAAATGTAATAATACATTATTCATGCTCTACTGATTAGTTATCTAGTTTTATGCTTATCAATGGTGGTCATTTTTGGTATAGATCTAGGTTATAAAATCCTTTTGGCACTATAATTTGCAAGTGTGTTGTTGATAATCCTTTAAGGACATCTTGGACTTATTGATCTTATAGGAGAAAGTATGTGAATATGTACTTGTAGTGTATGCTTTAGGGTTTCAAGGATCATTTAGATACTTGTATTAGATTGGCACCAATGAATGCAAATCATTCTTGATAATTTCCTTAGCTTATATTTCATTCTTTTACATTTTTTAAATGAATAATAACATGGTTGTTGAAGGAGATCCTTGTATTTTAAAGCCACCGCACCACTCTTTTATATCTACTTAACTTTTCCTACCTTTCTTACCCTATAAATGATACATGTTATTCAAAATTCTAAGTGTTATTTTCTCACAGATGCATAAATCTTGCTTATCTAAAATGTGTCTATGTTTTTTCTTCAAAAATCAACATTGTGAAATTCCATTTAGCACTCAATTTTCATAAGTTTCTTTAGAAATGAAGATTATAGTCTCTTTCCCAACTATCTTTAGTAGCTTGTATTTAGTTTAGAGCATTTACCTAGTCTATGTGACAACTCTTCCCAAGTAGATTATGCAAGCCTTGTTATGCTCTAGATAGATTTGTCTTTGTTTGTGTGCCAATAATCCCCATGGAGAATGAATTGTAGTACCCATCCATGAGAGAAAGCTACCCCTTAGGTCCTCTCACCATGGTTTAGGAAGATACAAAAGTAGCAGGGAGTTAACCATACCCTCTATCGACATCTTGCAGTCATTATCTACATTCAATCCATCTTGACGTTAAACCCTTCCTAGACTATAACAACATAATTATCGGTTTACCATACAATTTTTCCATACTATCCAAATGTGAAAGGCTGAGTGCAAGAGGTGTACAATTAGAAACCAACATGACATTGGCACCATTACTAAAGACTTGAAGAGAAACTTAATACTTGTGTTTTTGGGGACCCTTGTAGAGAGCTATATATGTTCAAGTTCCTAAGTTCTCTATATAAAAATATTTGATGTAGTAACCTATAATGAATAGTTTCATACAATGTTTATTCATATTATCTAATCTATTTTACATCTAAGGTTAATTAAGTGTATTTTACTACTTTGGGCCTTCAATTTCATTGCACCTTGATTGATGATATTACCAAGGAATTGAAAGATTTGATCGATTGACCTATGTTGAGTTTGTGAAAAGAATTAGTTACTAGTTCAAATTTTAAAGTGATTTTCCATTTTGGACATGAATCTAAATTGTTCAGTGTCTTTTTATTATATCTCATCACTAACTTCTACAAATTATGATTTTTATATGTATCACTAAATATTTGTAAACTGTTATACTTTTTATGTTTTCTTCTATTGGTGACTCCAACATTGTGATTGGTTTTTGGATGATCAGTGCCCCTTTTGAGTATCATTAACCTTTGAGTGTTATCTTATTTTCAAAGCTAGAATGACTGAGATCATCCCTCAAAGGTGACTCATCAAAGCAGCTTGTCTCCAAACTATGTTTCCATCATAGAAGAAGGAGATAAATATGGAGGCTAATCGAAGGACAATGTTATACTATAAAGGTGTGTTTGGACTATTAAAATTTTGGTACACCTAAACTTTTGGTTTTTGAAGTTCCTTTAATTGAAGATTATCATACCTCTCCTAATAACTTAAAATATTATAGTTCTATTTACTACCCACCACCTTCACATCATACTAAATCTCATGCCAGGTTTAATCCCCCAGGTCTACCTCACTCACCCCCTTATAGACATTTACCATCTGATATTGAGACCACCATTAAACTAGTCATAAGGCATAGAGATTAGGATTAGAATGAAAGTTATATGTTTAGGATTCCCATATTTAGACTTTTTAATCTTGATGAAATGAAATATTACACCAATAAAGTTCTAAATAATGTATGGAAATGCCTTCGTATGTTTCAAGGGAATAGTCTAGTGACTGGTGATCAACATTTAATGGATTTTAAAATCATCATTGAATATTATGAGGTTAGTCAGGAGGATGTTTTCATTAAACTATTTATCCAAATTCTAGACTAAGATGCTCATCAGTGGTTTAATTCCCTTCCTTGTGGATGTATGTATTAATGGGAAGAAATGAAGAATATTTTTAAAATTTAATATGATCATAGAATTGATCCTATGTTCCTTATTGATAAATTTTAAAAAATAAAAAAGAAACCTAATGAGTGTGTGTAAAACTTTAACACAAGGTTTAATAAGACTATGGTGAGGCTACCAAAAACTATCAGACCTAGTGATATAGTTTACTTGATCAAATACTATGATGCATTTAACAAGGAGGAAATATACTACTTGAGAGATAAAGCTTCCACAAACCTTAGGTTGGAATTCAACATGGCCATCCAAATTGAAAATAAAAATAAAGGTTTTGGGAAAACCTCTAAATAAACAAGCTAATGCAATGTTGGTCAATGCTAGAATGACTTAGTCCACTAAGACAACCAACCTTGAGGAAACTATGAAAACAATTGTTAGATGTTGTCAAACAGATGCCATACAAGTTGGATAGAACTAAGAAGGGGATCCCTCATGGATATTCTAGTCAAGAGGGAACTCAAAATCAAAATCAAGCATAAGGAATGCCTTCTTTCCATTTTCAAGATAATGATAGAGCAAAGAGACCAGCCCAAAATGATAGAAATCTGAATAGATGAATTGAAAAGGAAGTGCTTAATCTATTGAATGCCAATGTCAATGTTATAGATTTTGATCTTGATATTGATTGGTGTGATACATGTTTCCTCCCTTATCGTCCTTCATATACTGGTAAATGAATTAATGAATATGTAGAAAAACCCGAGTCTATGTCTAAAGATGATGAGATTTTGATGTTTTATTCTCAAATCTCTTAGTGTAAAGTGTTTGCCTCCATAGAATTATTGAATGATGATACTATTGATCAGTTTTAGAGTGCAGTCAAAAAGGTATGTGTCCCAACTTATGAATTTGTTTGTGATGTTAACATGACATAAGCATATGAATTACCTAATCATGACTTTGAATTTTTATGATCTATGATAATTAAAAAGTATGATGTGGGAATTCATTCATTTGAGGACAAATAATTATTAATCAATGTGGTAGTTGTCCAAGATAAAGAATATAGTTTGAGAAGTAGGCAATAGGGTACTCCTCCTTAGGATATCACCCCTGCAAATCCAAGGCTAGGGGATGCAAATCAGGGATTTAATAAAATAAAAGAAAACCCTATTCCTTCAAAACTAGCACCTATTTATAAAATTGTTAAATAAAGAGGTGCTCTAGGCAATAGTAAAGAACCCATTTTATTTATTATTCATAAGGGTAAAAATGATGTTAGAAGAAATTGACCCTTGAAAAACACTATTAAGAATGTTAATCCATTGCCTCTTATTATATCTACGACTTTAAATGACTGTATTCTAGATAAAGGTATTATCACCCTTCCTCCAAATACATCCCTTCCTCAGTATAACATGTGTGATAGGGCCCAAGTGTTGAGTCAATTGAAAATGATTGTCCCACTTATTGAGTTTGTACAAACACCTGAACATAGGAAGAGTGGATTTGAATACCTACAGTTTAATGAGAATATAGTTGCCAATGAAATTAATTCACCCCAAACACTCATGGATGATGATGAAGATTCAGATGAGATTGTAGAACCAACCATAAAGGTTTATTTAAGGACTACATTAATAGAGAGTCAACTAGATGTGGATAAATTTTTACCACCCTATTAATCAATGGTTTGATTGTTCACAATTGTATGCTTGATTTTGGAGCCTTTTGAAATGTCATGCTCTTAGGTGTTCTTAATGAGCTTGGAATGAAAATTAAATCAAACTTTGAGAAGTGCCATGCCATGGACTCATGAGAGATACCAATTGTTGGATAAGTTAAAGGATTGGTAGTGTAATTAGTTGTTCCTCTAGGTATGTTTTTGAACATGGATGTCATAGTTTGGATTATCCTCCTAAGTTGGGGATGTTACTATCACAAAAATTAGCCACCAGCATGGGTGGTAGTGCGCATATGGATCTTTCTTACACCAGCATTCCTTTGGAGGTTAATATGGTCAAACTTCATACAGAGCCTAAAATGTAACATATACTTGAAGATATGAAATGAGCTATAAATAAGGTTCTATACACTTACATAGTGATGGGTAGATACATTAGGAATGTAGACGTTATTGATAAATCTACTATTTTTGATGTTGGGTTTTACAAGGAAAGTGATGATATTTGGGAAATGTCTTCTGATGGGGCTTGTTCTAATATTTAAAATGGAGATGAGATTATCTTCTATGCCCCTAATGAAAAATATTTCAAATTTTCATCCAAGCTATGATTTAAGTGCATGAATGATAATGCTTTGTATGAGGCACTCTTATTCAGTTTGAAGATTGGCCATGAACATGGAATTACAAGTTTGATTGTAAAGGGTGATTATAAGTTAATCATTAAGCAAGTCATAAACACACATACCACTAAAGAAAAGAGATTTAAAAAAATAAACATAGGATATTTGTTGGAATTTTTTGATTATTTAAACATTTGTTTTCATGACAGGAGTTTCATAGAAGAAGCTGATAAACTTTCAGGGTTGGGTGTTTACTTTCAATTTGAAAATATCAACCCTCATTGTTAGTATCAAGTGGAGGTGCTTGTTATACCTTCAATCCTATAAAATATTCATCATTATCATGTTTATGATGATGATGATGATGATGATGATGATGCTGATGATGATGATGATGAGATTAGAAGGTTTCTAAATTGTGAAGCTAAATTTCAAGATTAGATTATATACTTGGAACCGATGGTCTAAATATATGATGGGAAAGAAACCTTGTTTGGGAAAGATGTCATTCAATTGAAGATTAACACATTAATGAAAGGATTAGTGATCTTGAAGGAATATTTTAATTCAACAAACTGATTTAAAACTAGAGATCAATTTATATCAAAAGATGTGACTGAATATAATTGGTGTCTCATGAGAATCCAAGGAAGGTTTGGCTAGGTATGCACTAAAGTGCAGTAGAAAAGTAAGCTTACTTGTAGTTGCTAAAGAGGTACCAAGATTGCTTGGATTTGTCTTATTATGAACTAAAATCATATAGGTAAGATTTTTTTCAAAATGTTATCCCATTGCATCTAGATAACAAGCCTTTCAAGTAGAATAAAAGACATATTAACCCCATCTTGGCCACTAAGATGCAAGATGAGTTAAAGATGCTAAGGGATGTTGGGTTTATTTAGCCCATCATGTATTAGTCATGAGCAGTGAATTTAGTCCCTATTATAAATAAAAATGGTGACACTTGATTATATGTGGATTTAAAAAATTTAAATAAAGCTTATTTAAAAGATAATTATCCCTGCCTAATATGGATAACCTTCTACAAAGTGTTACAGGATGAGAAATGTTATACACATTAGGTGGTTTGTTAGAGTATAACCAAGTTGTGGTGAAGGAATTTGAGAGACCCAAAATTACATTTAAAACACCTTGGAACACTTATGTCTTTATGAGGATGCCTTTCAGGTTAATGAATGTCAGTGTAATGATTTAGAGAGATATGGATTTTGATTTTATGGTGGTAACTAACAGGTTTATAGATGTGTATCAAGATGACAATAAAGTGTAATCCAACAAGAAAAGAATATTTGGATCATCTAGAGAAAATGTTCCTTGGATGCAAGTAGTTTAGAATTTATGTTGATCTTAAGAAATTTCACTTCTGAGTACTAAAGGTGAAGTTGCTGGGATGTATAGTGTCTATGGATGGTGTCATAATTGACTCAAAAAAAGTGGAAACCATTGACAATGTACCTATCCCATAGTCTAAGAAGGTAATTCAGTCCTTTAGATAAATTATCTTTTTAAGAAGGTTTGTGTCCAACTTTGAATAAATAACTCTACATATTACTTTAATACTGAAGAAAGACTAGACAATTGAGTGGGAGGAGAAGGTAATGCAAGAATTCAATGACATCAAATGAACTTTGACATATGCCCTTTTCTTCGCCAATCCTAATTACTCTAAAGTGTTTCAAATATTCTCTTTTGCATCCCATAGTACTATAGCTATTATTCTCCTATAAAATAATGATAATGGTTAAGAGCAACCCATATCTTTATTTATTAAGGCTATAAAGGTATCTACACTAAATTACATTATCAAGGAAAATCATTCTTTCACTCTCTTGAAATCTATTAAGACATTCACACATTACATTATGAGTTGAAATATTGTTAAATATGTCTCACATACAATAGTCAAAGACATCTTGACTCAGATTGAAGCATCAAGAAAGAGATGCATGTGGGTAAACAAGTTGAAAGAGTATGACATTGATCTATAGACAACCAAGCTAGTGAGAGGGATGGGTCTATCCAAGCTCATGCCTAGGACTAATATATAATTATTTGAGGTAAACACTATTGTTTTTAATGTGTATGATTCTTTGAGTCAAATTATCATGTCTCCATGGTAAAAGTAATTTTTTATTACTTGAAATGTTTGAATTGTCCCCTAACTTAGATAATAATCAAAATAGAACTCTTAAACTTGTTTCCCAAAAATACCTCTTGACTAAAAATTGACTAGAATGTAAGAATCTAGATAGGGTTATCCTAAGATACCTTGCAGAGGAAGAAACTACTACTATGATTGAATAATTTCATAGTGGGGTATATGCTGGCCATTTTATACCTAAGGTCACAACTCATAAAATTATAAGAGCTAGTTGATGGTGGCCATCACTATTCAAATATGTTGTATATAAAGTTGAAAAATGTGAGAAATGTTAGCACTTTAGTGTAAGGTTGAAAGCTTTTGGTTTTCATCCCTTGTAGCCTATAAAAATTGAAATCCCATTTAGATAATGGGGAATGTATTTTTTTATGGAGATCACTGATTCATCAAGAGATAGACATATATGGATATTGGTTTCACATAACTACTTCATGAAATGGGTTGAGGTATTCCCTATTAGAAAGGCCACAGACTAGGTGATCATAGATTTTCTATTGAATCATAGTATTTTTAGATTTAGTGTGCCCATCAAGGTAATTGCTTTTAATTCCATGAGTTTCAAATCTAAACCTTTGGTGGCATTGTGTAAATAATATGGGATCACATTAACTTACGCTTCCAATTACAACCCTTATGGGAATAGGCAAGAAGAATCTAGTAATAAGAACCTACTCAAAATCATTATAAGAAATTTAGAAGGTTACAATAATAAGTGGGGTGAATGGCTAAAATTTTCCTTAAGGGATGATAGTATCATGCCTAAGAGAGATACAATAAAAATCCATTTTGAGCTTGTTTATAGAGATAAAGCTATCTGTACTATGAATTTGTAGTTATCAACCTATCATATCATACAATAGGTAAAATAAGATGATGAAATCAACAACTATGAAATCATAATGAACTAGATTGTTGTCATTGATTAAACTAAAACATGAGCTCATGAGAGACACCTCAAGTTGAAGGAAAGACTAAAGAGAATATTCAATATAAAGGTTGCTCCAAGAACTTATCAAGTATGTGATTTTGTTTTATTATGGGGCAATGGACGTGAGGAGAAAGACAAGCAGGGAAAATTTGATGTCTTTTGGATGGGCCCTTATTTCATTGGCTACATAATTAGGGAACATAGTTTCTTCTTAAGAGACATGGATCATGAGATACTAACACATCTAATTAATAATAGACATCTAAAACACTTCCTTAACTGAGTCCATGACTATGTAAAATAATGTATAGTGTATATTTTTGTTGTTTTGTTTCCCATCTATGTTAGACCATGTTCGTATAGTTATTTTGGTGTTTTTTATCATGTGTTCATTCTCAAATCCTATTGATCTATTCTTATCTATCTGCCTTTATTTTTCTAGGTCTCCATGGGTGTTTGTTATAAAATTATCTAAAATTAACTATGTGGCCCAAGGGATTAGAACCTAGTATTTTTTATGTGTTTATTTGAACACCCGCAAGGGGTGTACATCCTCAGGTGAGAGCTAATGTTCTTACCCAAATATAGGCTGATCAATTTATGCCCTATTTTTAAGATGTGAGTCTTTGAAAAGATTAAAATTTTTCCCTTATCTTCAACTTCCCACCTAGGTCATCCAAATCACAACTCCATAATCAAGTTATAAAAACCACACTTTCGTATTTGTGTTGTGAAGGCCATATAATCCTGGTTTTAATTAACACTTAACCTTTTTCATGTCTTTTTGCACATTTTGGTTTGTAGTTTCCATGGCATAATTGTACCAACAATATTACAAATGATTAAATTCTAAAATGTGGCTAAATTAAATATTTTCATTGTAATAAACATATAGAATAGAGATTTTAAGGGAAATTACAATTTTCCATATTTTCACTTTTTCAAAATGAAATCGATATTCAAAGTTTCATCGATAAATAAATGACATCCACAATGAAGTTAATGTAACAATAAAATTCCCACATGACACCAAAATGGGAAGCTTAGTGGATAATTTTCAAAATCCATGCCAACAATATGGAAGTTTATGTCAATTAATCCATGTCCATGCTGGGGCCTTCAATACCCACATGTAAATTTTAAACAAACTAAATGTTTGAAAGGTATGTGGATTAATCCAATCAATTCTCAAATGTAAGTAAACATGCAGGTTATTTGAAAAGTCTTAAATGAAAAGGTTGGTAGAGTTATTGAAGTCAAAAACAAATTTACAATTTGTAAAATTATGATCAAAGTGCAAAGGTCCATGGGGAAGTACTTGGTAGAAGTGGAACAACATTAATTGAACTTGTAGCTTGAAATATGCAACAAAAGTTACCCAACCCATTAGTATAACTATTAGTTAGGAAAACAACTTGTAAAATGCAATTTGTAAATTTTTATCTAATTTCCCAATCCCACTGGTCAATGTGGAAAAGAAACCCATCAATAGAAGCAATAAAAATTTAAAAGAAGAGTAGTTTTAAAATGTATGCCCAAGTTAGCATGAAAGGTCCACGTAAGAGTGAGTGGAAATTATCAGAGGATTTGCCAAGGTCTGAATAACGAGGATGCATGAGTCATGGTTGCATAGAATGAAGCAAGTGAATACCATAAAATGCTAAAGAAAATGAAATCAAATAAGAGACAATTGCATAGACAATTTAGAGAAAAGATAATATTCCATTAACATAAGATGGCCAAAGTGAAGAATACATATAGGAGAGCATGTAAGTAACTCCTCCACAAAAGGTGGTCAAAGAACCCCAAGAATAGACTGTAACTCCTCCATGAAAGGTGGTGACAGGGTGCTAAGAATAGAGAAGTAACTCCCATACCCAGAATAGCTGGTCAAAAGAGTTACTTATGACATTCTTATGACACCTATGACACACATCTCCACATAAGCTAGCCTATCCCAAAAATGTAGGAAAACTCCATGTATGCACAAATATATAATTTTCCTAATTAAATAATAAGGAAAAATAAAAACCTACACTAACACCCCCCCATAAGTGTAGCTTAGGTGGGCAGTGTGGAAATATAAAATGGGTCCCAGTAACTAGGCCTGATGAGGTACCCATGTACAAAAGCAATCTCACATAAGATAGAGAAAAGGAGAAAACCCATAGGAAAAAAGCTCCCCCCCAAAAGAGACATAAATAAAATGAAGAGGCTAGTGGGCCCCCACTAAAGATGATGATGCTATAGATGTGGACCGAACCCCAATAAGAGCTCATAGACGAATGAACTTTCTCTCGGTGAGAGGTTTGGTGAAGATGTCTGTAACTTGCTACAAAGACTGGCAAAAGATTAAGTCAATGATCTGACTATGAATAAGCTCCCGAATGAAATGCATGTGAATCTTTATGTGCTTGGTCCACTAGTGCTGAATTGGATTCCTACAAATCTGAATGGTACTCTGGTTGTCACAATAAATGAGGTGGGTTGCCTGATAGGAATGCCAAACTTAGAAAGAATCCCCTTAAGCCAAATAGCCTTAGTAGCTACATTAACAACTCCCCTGTACTCTACCTTTGTGGATGATATAGCAATAGTATTCTACTTCTTGCTAGACCAACTAATAAGACTACAACCTAGAGAGAAATTGTAACCAGAAGTGGACTTGTGAGTCTGTGAATCACCAGCCTAGTCTAAATCTATATATCCAACCAAGTCAATCTCTATGCCAAATTTGCAATGAATCTCATATCTATGTGAACCCTGTATGTAGTGCAAGATCCTCTTAGCTACTTTTTAATGCAACTCATAAGGTTCTTGCTTAAATCTGGAGACAAGTCCCACTGTATATGATATGTTAGGCTTGGTGTGAGTCAAGTAGTTGAGACTACCAACAAGTTGTCGATACTGAGTGGCATCAGCCAATGGTGAATAACAGTTAGCCTTAAGTTTAGTCCTGATAGAAAGGGAGTCGAAGATGACTTGTAATCAACCATGTGAAATCAAGCCAATAAGTCAAGAGCATACTTAGGCTATGCAAGAGAAATCCCTGAATTTAACTATGAGATCTCGATGCCAAGGAAGTAGTGCAATAAACCTAAGTCTGTCATGTCAAATCTATCCTAAAGAAATGCCTTCACCACTACAATAGCCGATGAATAACTCTTGGTGATCAAAAGGTCATCAACATTTAGAATGGAAATTAGGAACGAATCATCCTATCATAAAAAGTAGACAATAGGATCAGAATGGCACCTATTGAAACCTGCTGTGAGAAGGAAGGAATCCATCTTGGCATACCATGCCTAAGGAGCCTGTTTGAGTCCATAGATAGATTTATTAAGTCTGCATACTAAGGAAGAATCCTAAACAAATCCTAGCAACTACTACATGTAGATCTCCTCCTCTAGGTCTCCATGAAGAAAGGCACTCTTCACATCCATCTGGTGCACATCCCAACCATGTGCTGTGGAAATAGCTAAGGTGAGTTAGATAGAATTCATCTTTGCAATGGGTGTAAAGGTCTCTGAGTAGTCAATGCCTGCCACCTATGAGAAACCCTTGGCAAACAATCGTGCCTTGTACTTATCAACCAACCCATCTATTGCAAACTTGGTCCGATATATCCACCTACATCAAACCATCTTCCTTCCCTTAGGAAGTGAAGTCAAATCCCAAGTGTGATTTTTGATTAAGGAAGAATATTCTTCCTCCATAGTACTATCACACTCAAGTACCCTCGATGCCTCACGAAACATCTATGGATCTGAAACTAAAGCAAAGAAGGCATGTGGATCTCTCTGAAAATCCCCCTAGTACATCTATCATCTATAGGATCTCTTGCCCAAGTGCCAACACTCTCAAGTGTCTATCTGGCCCAAAGTGGCCTAGAATTGGGTGAGTCAAGTGATAACTCCTCATCCTCTGACTGACTAGAGGTGGATGACTCTGTATCACTGTCCTCACTATCTAAACTCAAAGAAGAAGAAGAAGATGGCTCTGGCTTAGGAACTTGTTGTGACTGATCTGAATCTAAGGAATCATCATGAAGAAGTAGATCTGATGAGAGAGAAGAAGTGCCAAGTTTTGAGTCTCTAAGACTCTCCTGAAAGTGGACACTTCTCTCAATGAACAACTCATGAGTGGTTGAATCTAGAAGGTGATACCTCTTAATACCATCCAAATATCCTACAAAGATGCAAGGCTTAGACTGACGTTCCATAGCTTTGTGTTTCTTCTTTGGTATGCGAGCCATTGCTAGGGATCTTAAAATCCTAAGGTATTCAACATCAAGTTTCCTTTTATGCCAAGCTTCAAAGGGTGTTATCCCTTTCAAACCTTTGTGAGGAACCCTATTTTTATTGTAGCAAGCACAATTGATGGCTTCAGCCCAATACCATGGTGCTAAGGATTTGGAGTGAATCATAAAGCTACCCATCTCTTTCAAGAATCTATTTTTGCATTCTGCAACCCCATTCTATGAAGGATTGTAAGTGATTGTGCACTGCAAATCAATCCCCTCTATGGTGCAAAACTACTCAAACCTGTTGTTGACATACTCCCCTCCATTATCAGTTTAAAGAACCTTGATAGATTTATCACTCTGTTTTTCAACAAGAGCCTTGAATTCTAGAATATTTTCAAACACATCATACTTTTGTTTGAGAAAATATATCCAAGTGTACCTAGATAAATCATCATTGAAAGTGATGATGTGATTGGCCCTTATGAAAGATGGTTTGGGAAAGGGTCTTGATACATCATAATGGACTAACTCCAAAGTTTGTGAATCCCTCCAAGCTTTGCCTTTATCAAATTTTGCTTTGGGATGCTTTTCAACGGAGCACCCCTCGTAAATTCCTTTTGAGAATTAGACACAAGGCAAGCGAATGACCATGTCATGTTTGCAAAGTTACTCAAGGTAGTGGTAGTTAATTTGGCCAAACTGCTCATGCCATAATTTTCTAACTCCATTTGAATTATTCAACAATGCTGGTGGAGAAGAATCAGGTGCAAAATGTGAGAAGGTGTATAACCTTGCTTGGTGATCTACCCTACCCACTGCCACTATAGTATCACTATGTAACTCCCTGATAGCCATTGGATTTGGTGAAAACTCAACTCTTATGCCCCAACCAATGTGAGTGATTTGGTACACTGATAGAAGATTGGTTGAAAGAGAAGAAACACTTAGAACATTATTGAATGTTCCTCCTTCCATTTCAACTGACCCTCTCCTTGTAACAAAAACTAATGTGTCATCACCCAAACTAATTGAAGTCATGCTACAAGGCTCTAAAGATGAAAACTTAACTAGGAAAGAGCCCATGTGGTGAGAAGCACCCAAGTCGATGACCCATGAAGATGTACAAGCTATTGTAGCTACAAGGGCCTTGCCCTTTTCTTTCTCCTTACCCTTGCCTTTTGCCTCAGTAGAATCTTGGGTAGATGAATTCTACTTGATGGACTCAAGAACACCTATGTTGTGCTTCTCTAGAAGATGAGTTAGGTGATCTATTTGTTTCTTCATGCATTTGTGTTCATCATGCCCTGTCTTCTTACAATAGGCACACTTAACCTTCTCCTTCTTAGGTTTAACATTGGAGGAGGAAGACTCAGTGTTGTTTTTGGCATGATTTTTGTTTTCTTTCTTCTTCTCCTGGTCCTTGTTCTTTTCCTTCTTCTCCTTTATTGAAGTCTTATCCTTACCATTTCCAGCTATCAAAGCTTGGGGTTGAGTAGACTTCATTGTGCCAATTTGGACTAGTTTATCTTGCTCCCTAGTCAAGTCAGTAATGAATGAATCCAAAGAAAGCATTTTCCATGTAGTGTTAAGGGAAGTTTTTGTGGCATGAAAAGTGGAGACAAAAACTAAATAGTTTGGACCTAACTTAGCGAGAATAGAAAGGATGAGTTGATCATCTTTCTTCTCTATCCAACATTCTTTAAATTGTAATCTAAGGGCCTTAAACTTAGTGAAGAAGTCTTGTAGGGTGTCAAAGTTGCTAGGACTTAGACTTATAAGTTCATTTTTGAGCTCATGACCTCTCATCTCATCAAGATTCCCAAATAAGGTTTCTAGGGTGTCCCATATGTCTTTGAGAGTCTTGGAGGTTTCTAAATGGAAGAGAAGTTTTGGAGACATGGACAAGCTCATTAATCCATAGGCTTCATCACTACGATTGTACCACTTGACCTTTTCAGCATCAGTGTTGGGTTTTACTTCAGTACCCATGGCGATCCTATACAACCCTTTGCTTCTAAGAATGATTTACATTTTAACCTTTCATTCATGATATTTAAAGGGTGTTATGGGTTTAAGTCAAAAATAATCTATTTTAATCTAAATTTAGGTGAAGTTGTGTTGATTGCAAGTTCTGAAAGTATGCAAAAAGGAAAATAAAAGTAAAGATTGCAAGTGCTAAAAAGCAATCACATCCCCCCTCCCAAAAATATTGAGCCCCCCCCAAATATGCGATTGCACACTCAAAAGACATCAGGATCAGCTAAAAAATGTATCTTAGAGCAATCAGTGCAAGACTTTAAGCAAACAGGATGTTGGACTCAGCCGAAAATGCGTCTCGAGAGACCCAAATTTTAGGCACTTTATAAACTAGTGAATTATTAAAAAATAACAAGCCTACACTATGGATAATTGAAATACAAACACTTTTTCAAAAAATGGCATCCAAATTTGAGCTACTATTTGTAATATATTAAAGATTCAATTTCCTGTAAACTAGTGTTTTTGCAAAAAAATAGCACTAAAACATTAAAATAGTGCCTATTTTGAAAGATAAAGTGGCCTTTCAACCACTCATTGGACTTAGCACATAATGAAGACTCCAAAGGAGGTCTTTGTGATGGGGAATTGGCCTCCTGCCAACCCGAGCCTCACCTTTTGTCTTCGACAATCGAATATACAAGCTTTAAAAAAACTCAAATATTGTTCAATCAAAGAACACCCAAAAAAATGATTTGGAACTTTATATTAGTGCATCTACAACTGCCACTAACAAGAAATACTATGTGGTTTTAATTTTAATGCATTACAAAACCCTCATTAAATGCATATGCTGAAAATACAAATTTGACATAATATGTAGAGAAATAAATAGCTCCACTAAGATATACTCAAAAAATAATGCACTTTAAAAAAAATAATCGTCTCGATACGAGGTCTGATGTGAAAGTTATGATCCTCTGAAGTTCCCAAAATGAGAACTATGTAATGTCACGACTGAGAATCTACTATTTTTAAAACATCTTTACATCAAAATCAAAAAATGTCTGCACTAGTGCATAGAGCATGAAAAAATATCCAAAATCACAAAACAATTCATGGGAAAAGGAGTTTGTATGATCAAGAAAGGAGCATTTGAAAACTGCCTTCAAAATTGCAATTGCCAACGGAGAGGGGTCCTGCTGTAGCTTTCTGAGCACATTTTTGCAAAGTATATAGAATGTATGAAAAAATTGAAAGATACCCAAATGGTTTTTGTGGGCTACAAACAAAACCTAGAAGGTGTTTTTCTTGATGATGTACAAAAGATGTAGATCTAGTGTAAAACAAATGCCTTTGGCTAGAAAAAATGACTCCAACAACCAAAAATGGCATGCAAAGGTAGAATCAGCTACCAAGAGATTGAAAAGGCATGTGACAACCTGCAATTTTGATTAAAACACAAAATATGCTATTTGATTGATAGAAACAAGATTATTGGATCTTGTAAAATCCCACTTGCATGTATATGAAGAGACCAAACAAGCCATGGAAGGAACAAGAGCATGGAAAACTAGCAATATCTTTTAGAAATTTTCAAATTTCACAAAAAAATGCCCTAACAAAGCTCTAGATTTCAATGAAAGCAATAGAAAAATAGAGAACCAGTTACTAGGGTGGCTCTGATACCATATCGGAGGATTCGCCAAGGTCTGAATAATGAGGATGCACGATTCATGGTTGCATAGGATGAAACAAGTGAATACCTCAAAATGCTAAAGAAAATGAAATCAAACAAGAGACAATTGCATAGAAAATTTGGAGAAAAGCCAATATTCCATTAACATAAGATGGCCAAAATGAAGAATACATATAGGAGAGCATGTAAGTAACTCTTCCACAAAAGATGGTCAAAGCACCCGAAGAATAGACTGTAACTCCTCCATAAAAGGCAGTGATAGGGTGCTAAGAATAGAGAAGTAACTCCCATACCTAGAATAATCGGTCAAAGGAGTTACTTATGACATTCTTATGACACCTATGACACATCTATGACACACATCTCCACATAAGCAAGCCTATCCCACGAATGTAGGAAAACTCCATGTATGCACAAATATATAATTTCCCTAATTAAATAATAGGGAAAAATAAAAACCTACACTAACAGAAATTTTAAAAAATAACCCACACAAATTATTTCATGTTCACATGGAAAAGATCAAGAGGTCTAAAAATCATAGATTTGAAAAATGGAATTGAAGCGTCCATGTGGGGGTTGGCTAAGATTGATGATAGACTTGCATCTTCTATTTGTAATTATAAAATGACAATTTTCCAACAAAGATCCCCAACATATTGATAGAAATATTAGTGGGGATAACATGTCAAAAGTGCATGATTGCTTTGTGCAAATTTTAAAATGTGGATAAGACTCTATAACTCACCATGAAGCCATTGACCACATGGGACACGTTAAATAAATTTGACATAGGTTTTATGGGAAATTCAACTTTGGTTTGAAAATTTTAAATATGTAGGTAGACTTCCCAACTCTGCAATAGTCATTTACAACTAAGAAATAATAATGAAATATAAATTGTTAATTGTATATTGTCATCCAATCCTTAAAACCCATAGTGATATGTATAGACCACATGGGAAAGATGAAATGGTGGATAAATAAGGTGAGAATGTAAATTAAAAATTGTAAAAGATATTCTAAGATCCAAATGTAGCATACAGTGACATTTTTAAATATTGTCAACTTGGTTAGCAAAAGGGGTGGCATGTGTTCTTAGCAAGATAAATGGTGATTCCATAAAGGGAAGCATAGGACATATGAAGGTTCGGTGGGGATAGCCATTGAATAGAGTCTCTAAAAAAGTGGAAGAATTCTAACATCATTTAGAATATAGGTATAATTGTAAAACATGAATCTCCTGATTCTAAAGAGAGCTTCATATGGTAAAGGACAACAATGTCTTCACCTTATAAAAGCAAAAGACTAGCTAAAAAAGCATTTTCTCCTACCTCAGATTTACATGCAATAAATGCTATTACAACTTGTCTAGATAGCAATGGAGTAGATGGTGATATTCATGTTTGTGATTCAAATATACATAGAGAAAAATCTTCAAGTGTAGCATTATTAGCTATAGGTTCTTCAAAATATTCATCCAATAAAATAGGTGATTCACATGGGAAACATAAGCATATAAACTCATTCATATTCTTTGATGGAGCTATAGTATAGACATCATATGATAACATTCACTTTGGTCCCATTAGTCCATGGTAACTTTACATTGTGATCCATGTTAAGGAGTTAAAGTCTATTATTTGCCTTCTTCTGATTTGGGCAATTGGGATCATATTTTCCACTATCCATAGTTAGATGATTAATTTGTTTTTTGAGTTAGGAAACCTTATGAATACTAGCATGGGTCCTCATTTTAACATTCCTTCAACATCATTAAATCTATTTCATATTGTTAGTGTTGTATTATGGTTTCTAGTTTATGATTGTTTTATTGTACCAATTGCATGTAAGTATACATGTAATCAAAAGGGATTTAAACTATAATGTGTGGGTATTAGCTTCATGATTTATATGCTTTTAATGGTTATTATTTCCATTGTTGAAATAGAGTAGCCTTGGTTAAATAACATAAATCTAAAAACAAGGATGAAGTCGACATGAGCATCTTTTGGCAAATTCCTCAGTACATCTTAATAGCTGATGCAAAAACATTCACATTCATTGAATAAAAAGAATTATTTTATGATCAAGCTCCTGATGATATGCAAAGCTTGTGTAGTGAAATTTTACTTACAATAATGGCATTAGGGAAATATTTGAGTAGTTTGTTAACCACTATTATAACTAGCATTACAACCAAGTAGTGAAAGGGGAAATTCATGAAATGCTTGATATTAGCCTTATAAGTATTGTCATTCAAAATAAAACACATTAATATTTCAAGGGGAGAGCAAATTTTTAAATCATAAGTTACAAAATTCTTTCCAAACTTTGAGGTCCGTGTTAGAACTCTCAAAATAAAAGACAACTTTGCATTTTATATTAGGAATTATGCGAAGATCATTTAACAAAGATATTAAGTAGAGCATAATTTTTTAAAAATATAAAAATAGTATTGCCTCTATTGTATCAAACCATAATTTGAGACAAGATTTTAAAGTGTAAAATTGAATGCATCAGAGAAAAATTCATGTGATATTATTGGAATGATTGTAACTAAAATCTTCAACAAGTATAATATTGAGTCAAGAGCTTAAAAGAAGAAGAGATAAAAATTCTAGTGAGGAAAAAAGAAGAGTAAATGATATTTTATAGATCTAGAGGAGTAAAATGGGAGTTATATATAATCCCATTATGACCTTACAATTCCCCCTAAGTATGTGCCAATTGTGACCTGGTCCCTTACAAACAGAGGGAAGTATGTGCCATATGGAGAAGGGTTTGCATACATGCAAATAAATCTGAGTCCAACAAGTGGATTAGGGAGGTAAGTGAAACCTCATAAAGGTAAGAATAAAATTAATTTATAAATATAATCAATGTACACATAACTAAGACTTAGGATAAGCCTATAAACCTATGAGAAGGACCTAAAGTAAGGTTAATTCTTCAACACTCCCCCTTAAACATAAATTTGGGGATATAAAAATTGAAGGATAATTTTAAAAAAATATTAGAATTGAAATTACATGGTACTTCTCCTTAAAAAAAGCTTTATTCTAGAATAATTATAAAAAATTGGAGAGAAGAAAGAAGAAAAGAGGCTGCCAAAAAGTTTCAAGGAAGAAAGTGTGATCACAAAGAATCTCTAAAAAACCTCTTTGAAAATGGTGGTCAATCTACCATGGAACAAATACCAACTAAAATGAGTAATGATACATAAAACTACAAAATGAGCAAGCTAATGACAATATTTCAAGTTAAGTAACCAATTTTCCAAAAACTTTAAGATAAATACATAAAGTAATAAAAGTAGATGTAAACAAAAAATTTAGCAAAGACAACTTTCATTGTAAAGTGCATAAACATGCATGAAAAGAAGTTAATCATAAAACATCTTAATAAATCATATATCGTTTACAATAAAAATCAAGGAATGTATAAAATATTAATTTTAATCAAAATGGATAAAAATAAGATGTGTCACTTACAACCTTTAGCTACTTCAGCTTTATCAAGCTTATAAGTGTTGTCCTGAACTTCTTGAAAAACATCCAAAGATAGAGAGATTATACCATAAGTAGATTAATAGTTACATGTAACTCCAAACCAAATTATGATTCGGGTAACCAATAATTCTAACACACTTATTCAAAATGGATGTAGGGGAACCGTTAAAATGCTTTTACAAACATGAAGCAACTTTATGATTAGGTTGGTTACATTTGAAACATCTAAAAAGTAAATGTTTAAAGTTAATAAATTGTTTCCACACTCCATAGGAAGTTAAAATATAAATGGAATGGTGCAATGGTTTGAAA
>JARHVA010005111.1:122500-125000 GCA_037957365.1 Torreya grandis | reverse complement strand
TTTGGTTTATTTAAATTCTTTTTATGCATTTCAAGTGGTTTCATGTTAATTTATACACATGTAATGAAAGTTTTTATTGAAACATAGTCAACAGACCTTTAGGTGAGGTTTAGCCAAATTTGTTTCTTCTGTTTTGTTAAAAAAATAATTTAGTGAAGATTGAGGGTGGGGTATTCGATTATATTACCTAAGGAGAGTAATAATAATCTTATTAAATCATAAATAATATTAATTTATTCCAAATAATAAATTCATTAGAAATAAATTGTAGTAGACCTAGAACAAGGTCTAATAAGATAGAGTTTTGATTTCTTATTAGAGATTGCTAAAGGGAGGAACGTAAGTTATCTCAAAAAATAGAAAATATGAATAGAATAATATTAATATTGGTACAATATAATTTTTTTTGAATTATAGAGAACATATTTAACTAAGATGGATATAAGCCTATTGTATGAGAAAGCCTAGGTCAAGAAGAGACAATTTTGATATTGTGAGTAGAAATCAAAATTGGTGAAGGAAATATTAGTTTCTCAAGTTTTATACATAATTAAAGGATTTTAAAAAATAATATGATTCCTATTTGTGATTTTATCTCTTAGCTAAAAATAATACAAGCATGTTCAAAATTATGAACAAGATCTTTAAGGTCTTAATGGAAAACATATTATAGGAAACATGTTTAATTAAATATAGAGAGAATTTCTGGTTATCATCATTTTAATGTATCCTATCATAGTATAAATATTGTGGTTTATCATGTATAAGTGATATGAGAACAAGATAATCAAGTTATGACAAAGAAACTTGAGGAAGGTAGGTGGTGAAATAGACATTGGTGGGAAAGTGTGAAACTTGTAGAGAGAAAGTGGTCTTAAATTCAATTAAGGACTAATAGGATCATATTAAGTCTAAAGATAAATAAATCAAAGGGTAAACATACATGGAGGTGTTCAATTTTAAATAGACTTTGAAGTGTCAAAACACCAGGTAGAAACTTTTGGTGAGGCAAAAGAAAAATAAGTAGTAAATAGAAGGAAGGACTAAAAAGAGAGAAGAACCAAATGAAGAAAAATAAAAAAAATAAGAGGATATTCAAAAGGAGATATATAAAATGAATTAGACATTAACAATTTTAATGCAATGATTTTAGGAACTGGTCCAAGATCAATTAATGTAATGATTCTTCAAAAAAATTAAAAATGTGGTCAGGTGTCTATTTTAACCTTTTAGGGTTTTACTTGTATAAATCCTATGTTATATTAAAGGATGAGTTATCTAAATCAATTAAATAATATAAAATAAATAAATAGTGATTTTTTATAAAATTTGAATTTCTTTCACTTTATAAAAATAGTAATAAATATGTGCAAACAAAGACTTCTCTCAAAAACACTTATATGAAAGATCTAAGTGTTAAAAATTGGGATATGGATAGGTATGAGTGTTTTCAACTAGATATGTAAGTTAGATATTCACCCAAATAGTATTGACCTACTTATATAATAGTGCCATGTGGTTCTAGTGTCTTAAAATTAGAGTTAGTGTTATTTGTGCAAGATTATTCCTAAATTCTAGTTTTACTTGAGCTTATATTTCTGGGTTCTGATCGAGCACCCACAAATTTTAAAACTCTATTTTGTTCTTGTAACATATGATTTATGTTTTAAAACATAATCATCCTTAAAATCATTACATGACTTGAGTTATTTTATTCATTATTAGGATAGGTTGGATAACTTCAACACCCCACTATGAAGAGAGTTGCCTACCTAACAATACCCCGAGGAGGGATCAAGCCCAATGTAGTTATCACACCTAAGTAATTGTGCAAGTAAAAGTGAATTCTATAATGATAGTGGTATTATATTACTTGAGTGTTCTTTAGATTGTAAATCTTTAACATCTATGCTTAGGAACATTTTAGATGGTAGTATGCAAAAGTAACATATAATAGGGATTAATAACCTTGATTTTGCTCAACGTGATTTTTGTTTGAGTGGGCTTTTTGCATATATTTTCCATATAGTGGATATAGGTCTAAACATCATATATTTATAGTGATCCATATCTTATGTGGATAATAAAATGTGCTTAGGCTGACATTATGAGGGTGACACATTTGAAAATATATCTATTTGGGAGAGTTAGGGTTAGGGACACTAGTGTTGTATGTATCTAGTTCATTAATGTAACACTAATGTCCATCTAGTAGGTTGATGGAAATCAAGGGAAAATATATTATAATGAAATTTTGAGACTATGTTTTGGATGATTATGATGCATATTGTTTCCACAAAGGCTAGAAAATGGTGATAATAAGATCTAGGATAGGACTATGCTAGGAATAGGTTATCTCAAGCAATACTCAGGTCAAAGCATAATAGTTTGTCACATTTTTTTGAATAAATAGGCCACATACACTTTTATTTTATCCTCAAAATATCTTGATTTTGTATCATTTAAATTAATTAAAAAATATGTTATATACTATATATAC
>JARHVA010005111.1:107500-117500 GCA_037957365.1 Torreya grandis | reverse complement strand
TTTAACTAATCTAGGAGATGGATCTAAAACTATGTTGATTGTAGCCTTTTGATCAATATTTTTTTAGTGATTCATAGCTTTTATGGATGCTTATTTTAACTATTAAGAGTTGATTTTGATCCATTGAGTTTTCCCATTGATACGAGATCAACCTATCTTTATTTGATCGTATGGCACAAATATTTAAATGTAGGAAACTTATTGAATAAGATGTCTTTGCATAATGCTAGTAAGAGACTTTTTTTAAATATGTCCTAAAGAACTTTGTCTACCATAGGTCTAGTTAATTTGGCTAATATACTCTTGTATCATATGACATAATATTAAATATGATCATTTAACTTTTATTTTAATTATTCTACTGGGGTGTATGATATATGTTCACTGATGTTGGTGGATAAATATGATAATAACATGTCATCCAAAGGATTAGATGTTGTGATATATTGATTTGAAAAATCATTTAACCATTTTGGGGTATAATCATATAAAACACATGTAAATAACTTTGTGAGAAGCCAATCATTGGATATATAGTCCAAACATGTTGTGCATAATGTTTTGTATATCTGGAGTGGAACTAGTAGCCATAATAGGTGTATCTATCACTGAAGGTTGTTGAATTAGATATTTTGGTTATGCTAGTTGAGTTTCCCTAACTATAAGTGTAATAACATTATTAATTGGTAGAGTTAAATATTGACCATTATTTGTTTTATTATTAATTTCTAATATGCATTGTAGGCATTGTGCATGATAAAGAGGTTGCTCTTAAATTCTATCTCTAAAGCCCTATAATATCTCATTTTATTTTATAATTATGTCATCATTTTTAAGTAGAAGGAGAGTGTCCTAATTTTTAATTTGTACATCATCTTATTATTGATTAGGTTGTTCATATTTATATGAACTATCATTGAAATCCACATAATTAGGGTGCAAATGATACATAACTAGAGTTATGATAATACTTTTATCCATATTATAGGCTTAGATAGTTTGAATATAAATATGCTCTATAGGATTACCACCTAATCTCACACTTCTTCTTAATGTAATAGAGATATATTTCTTATATGGTATATAGTGAACAAATTGGAATAAAGGTGTTAAAATAGAATATAAGAAATATTAAAAATTTAAATTATGCTTAATAAAATAGGAAAAATAAATATACAAACTCAAAGAGCTTTTAAGGTTAGGTTTTTATTGAAATAAAGGGTTTCTTTTAAAAATTTTAAATTTTATTGAATACATGAAACCCTAATGTAAGATTTATTTAATGATCTTAGTTATACCAAAAACTTAGACAAATATAATTTTGTAACCCTAATTTAGTGAACAAAAATTTGGAGAATACAAACTAGGGTTTTGAGTAATATTCTAAGTAATTCAGCTTCACCAAATGTTTTAACCTTTTAGGGTTTTACTAGTGTAAATCCTATGTTAGATTAATGGGTTGGGTTGTTTAAATTTGTGAAATAATCCTTGTAGGGTTTTACTAGTGTAAATTATATGTTAAATTAAAGGGACTAGTTGTCTAAATGAGTGAAATAATATGTCATTAATAACCATTTATTTGTTACAAAATTTGACTTAATTTGACTTTCTAAAAATAGTAATAAATGTGTGCAAATAGAGACTTATCTAGAAAACCTCATATGTGGAATATCTAAGTGGTGAAAACTAGGTTATAGATATGTCTCAATGTCATAAAAAGGATACCTAAGTTATATCTTCCCCTAGATAGTACTGACCCACTTAAACTGTAGCACCATATGGCTTTATTGTCCTAAAAAAATCACTAGTGTCCTATGTGCAAGTTTATTTATAAATAATAGATGCATCTATTCTTGTGTTTTTACGTTCTATTCCTACACACATGAATTTTGAAATTTTCTTTTATGCCTATAATATCTAATTTATTTTGCAAACCCTCATCCTCCTTGTAATTATGGAATGAGATTAAAATATGTGTTCACTAGTATGATAAGATGAACATCCTCAACATCATGAAAGGAAGATAGTTGCCTACATACAAATACTCTAAGAAGGGATCAAGATCGATGTAGTAATCCCACATAAGTGCTAATACATGTTCAAGTGAATTCTAGAATGATGGTGGTATTAAATGCCTTCAGTGTGTTTGAGATTATAAATATTTCAAATCTTGGCTTAGGGTAACTGTAGATGGTAGTATGCAAATGTAGGACAGAATAGAGATTAATAACCTTGATTTTTCTCAACTAGTTTCTTGTTTGAATCAAATTTTTTCATCTATTTTTCATCTAGTGGATATAAGTCTAAGAGTATTTTACTTATAGTTCTTCATATCTTTTTTAGATAATAAAATTTTATTAGGCCAACATTAAAAGGATTACACATTTGAATTTTTTTCTATTTGGGAGATTTAAGGTAAGGGGAACTAGTGCCATGTTGGGGACACTACAGCCATGTGGCTCTAGTGTCCTTAATTTGGCACTAGTGTCCAGTTGGTAGGTTGATGGACATGAAAGATCATGATCAAGGAATGAAGGTTTGAGACTATTTTTTGGCTATGTATGGATGCCTTTGTTCTACACAAAGGATGGAAAAATATGATATAGGAATCTAAGATAGGTTTAGGTCTAATCTAGGAATAGGTTATCTCAAGCAACATTCATAACATTCAAGTACTAATTTTAGGTGATCGCAATGGCAAATTAAGTATATTGTAGAAAAGCAAAGGTTACAAAAATAATTAAAAGTTGGAAAAGGATTATAAGAGTGGTAGAAAAGAAACCCAATGAAGAAACTAAAGAGATCATAAAGCCTCAATGTTTTGATTCCAATAAAATATTTAAATGTATAATTATAGGTATTTTGGTTGTTGAGGAGAGGGCCCAATTTGAGGCCTCAAAATTTGAAAAGAAAAAATATATAGAGTATTAATGAACCACAAATGGATGGTTGTAGAAGAAAATATTCCATGTGAGTAGCTTAAACATGTTTTTAAATGTAGAAAGAGCAATTTAGAGTGACAAGTGAGTGAGAAGAAAGAATTTGTCTCAAAGGATGATAGGATAGAAAGGTTCTCATCTAAAGATTCTAAAACATATTCTTAAAATAACAAGGGAGAAGATAGTTATTTTTACATCTTGATTCATCACTAGACAAACTTGCTAGATTATCTGTGGATATCTATAGATATAAATTTACATTTGGGTATATTTTTGACTAAGTTTGTGATCTATGCTATTATAGGATAGTATAATGTTACTTGATTAGATGATGACACATGATCATGTATTGTGAGTTGGATAATGTATATGGTTATATTTTAAGCATATTAATATGTTGTTGTAGTTATATTATTGCTTTATGTTTATCATATGATATGATATAATTACCTATGTGTTATGATGTAGACATAGGATAATTTATCCCTTGATCATGTCGCAAAGAAAGCAACATCCAAGAGGGTGATGTAGATGGAAACATCAAATATATATAGAGAATTGATGAAACCCTACACACACACAATATAAATGTATTTAATTGTTGATGATGTGTTTGATACTTATTTGGAGTGTTGTTTCTATAATTTTCCAAGAGTAGGTAAAATATAGAAATAAATTTCTTTGGATTTTTAGTATGTTTTTCATTAATAATGGTAGGAACAATTTTGAGCAAAGGTAAATTTAAAAATATGGGTTATTTATGAATTCAACTTTTTGTTGTTTGAATTTGTTAGAGATGATCAAATTCAAACTTTATTTAATTAAAATTATGAAACTAAATATTTCATATTAAAATATGAAAAATGTAATTATTTAGAAAAATAAGAAAAAAATCTTAAAGGGACATAAAGTGAATAAATGTTAAATGAAGGGAAATAAAAGATAAGTTTTAATTCTTTACAATGATGACAATTTAGTATTTTCTCATAAATTAGAAATTCTTTAATAAAATGGAATAAAACCAAAAAAATAATAAATTAAAAAATATTTAAAACAAAATAGAAATAAAGCTATGTCTATCTATAATAAGGGAGGTTAGTTTTAAATAAGATAGAGGTAGGGGATAATAAAAGGGTAAAAAAGGAGGAGGAGAAAGAGAAGAAAGAAAAATAAAAATTGGAGATGATTTTCAATCGAATTTTCTAGGTAGGCAATGTTTTAAAATTTGTTCTAAATATTATCTAGAAATGGATAATTAAATATGTAATTGATTATAAGTTTTTAATGCTAGTTAAAACTTGAACCTAGATCATAAAATAAAGAATATATATTACAAAAACTAGATTGTGTATATTAGGAAAAACAATTATGTATATAACTAGGTAGTTAAAGTATATATGAAGATATATCTTCTATAGCTTGAGGAGTAGTGACAGATAACTGCAACTAGCATAATGGTAATAATATACAATGGATTGTATATTATTTTATGCTATCTATATCAACATTACAAGGTAATTTGTTATGTAAAATAGAGATATATTCATATATATTTCATGTAGATTTTGGTCATAGTTTTCCAAACATCAAAAAACTCCCCAACATCACCTTAACTATTTTATTTTCTAGGTATGATATTTTAAATAATGGGTTGAGTGCATCCAACAAATTCTTTTCCTCTAAAATTAACCATATTCTATGTTTTGGATACACAAATTTATTCATTGAAAATGTGAGATAAGATAGGCCAACGATATATTGATAAGGAACTCAATACATGTTTCAAATATAAAACAAACCTCTAACACAAGTGGAAATAATTTCCTTGAGAACTTTTCATTGGTCGGTATAGTAGAATGGCAATTGATTCCTACCATTTTGTATGAAATTCTCACCTAAAATATATTTTCTAAATGTCATGAATGCCTGAGTGCCTGATGGGGATTGCCTTACCTACATTATAATACATAGGATTGAACTTATATATTGCATCCTATTAAATGCATTTATGTTGACCTCTATCTATCTAGAGTATATATATTCAATATAAAAGTACTGAAAAATCATTTTTTATGAAGGCATCAGTACATGGTACTTAGGTGTCATTGAAAAATTTGTGTTAATTATGCATTAATGGTTTGTGACATTGCTCTTTAAGTATCTGAGCCATAATATTTGTAATTATATATACATCTAATATAATAGGCATCCATGTACTATTATTGGTATCAATAACTATTAAGCTATTCTATTTACATTTGTTTTTCAATGGCATCAATGTTTCAAATTGAGTCACTGATCTATTGTGCTAAGTCATCATTTTGAAGGAAATCAAGTTTGAGCCATCAATTAAAATGTTGCACTCAGACGAAAGGGCATCACCCAATATTAAAACAAAAGTGCATATAATACAATATAAAAATTATTTTATTGGTAAAAGTATTAATAAATGAACAATTAAAAATTAATATACTGAGTTCATATAATTATCATAGTTCTAAAAAATTATAATATATTTAGTGACAAATTTATATATTAATTTTCAGTGTATTATATTGGTAATTACCCTTTAATATATTGTAGTTGGTTTCTTTGTTAATATAAATAAATATGTTTTTCATACATTTAAATTTCCTATATTAATGTTTTTATTCTCTACAGTGTAATTAACTAGTAATGTATCAAATTAGCAATTGGTTTGGTCATAGCTAATGAAAACTTAACATATCTACTAAAATAGGGCGTAGCTCTAGTTGAATATATAGGATAGTTTAGGATCTATCCTTTTAACTATACTTGTAATTATCCTTGTAATTATATAAGATAGGATTGTTATATTTAAGTTTTACTTGATATATATATTGTTGTTGTATATAAAGGTGGTAATTGTCCTTGTCAGGTGATAATTTCATGTGATAAACGAGTATATTAATGGTAAAATTATATGGGGTTGGTTTTTTATTTATTAATTTATTATATTTTGTAATGGATATAGTTCTGAATAACTCTTAGCAAGGTTATTAAAACATAGATAATTATTAATTACATAAACCATGTTATTATATATGTTATCATGAGAATATGAGGACTAATTTTTCGAACCACAAAATAATGTGACTAGTTAATATATCAAGGTAATCTTGTATATAATACAATCCAATGCCAATTATGTCAAATATATGTCTAGAAGAATACATAAGATTCAAATAGATAATTGGTCATAAAGATGGGGAAACTTTATTGCTTGGTAGTTTGATTAATCAAGTATGGGAATGCAATACTAGTGAACATGGGTTATAAATATTTTGAGTAATATTAGACCTATAAGATTTAATTAAGAACACATACATTATTGATGAGCATTAAATGAATTATAATAATTTCTTAGCGAATGTTTGCTTATGAACCCCTAAATGTTATACCAATGCTAGATTGGAATTTTTAAGTTTCATGAAAAATGAAGTTATGGATATTCTATATATTTGAAAAATGTGTGTTTTCCATGTATTTATGACTATTTTATTAGCTTGATTTTGAGGATTATTAATTTTGCATAAAAATGCTAAACTATGGTTTAGTAATTGCATAGCATTAAAGCACCTATGTGTAAAGAAAATTGTGACATAAAATGATCATATATAGGGATTATACATTTAATTAAATAGATTACATGAGTAAGCTATTTCATTTTTGAGGAATCAGGAACTATCAGACTTTGTAAGTCACTTAAAAGAAAATGAGTCATTGGAATAAAAGGTATAATGGATTTATGAATTATTTGACTCACAACTAATAATATGAATGACTGTTATTCATATGTGTTTAGTATAGAATACTTGTATGCATTACATATTAGGAGTGTGTTAATATGTATAAATATTTAGCTATACTTAGTTCATAATGGTACATCATGATGCATGTTTATATGTTGATATTTTTTGGAATGATTATATGTAGTTTAATTTAGGGTATACCTAGGTAATATAATTCCATATTGTTTACTTGTTATTATATACATAGATCATTGATTATTGAAAATCATAAGTTTGGACTATGTGTTATTATGTAATTAGAAACCTATGATAGTATGGGATATCATAGGGCACACTAGTATAAGGTATGTTGTACTTGAAGGGTACATAATGTAGTTATTATGCCTAAACTCATATCTATATTTGACTGATTTATTATGTACATGTTGGTTATTGCTATGGATATCATGTTTTATAACAGTTGGCAAGACTTTATGTATGTGTGCATGCAATCTTTGAGTGTTGACAAATGTTGTGTTGTAATGTTATGGTGTTCTATGGAAAATATGAATTAATTATATATATAGTTACTTCTATAATTGATCATGTTTCTTTGATTTTCAGATTACTTTATATGATTATGTTTGGAAAACTATTGGTTATGTATTGGAATACTAGACTGGTAATACGGGTTATAAAGTAACACATCTGAATTGTTCTATATAGACGATTATGTCATATCCATAGGATATTTAAATAAAAACATTTATTTATTAATGAAGGAAAGATTGACACATTCCTCTATCCTCAATTTGGATGTTTATAGACAAAAACAAACATATGACGGGGCTGTGTCTAATGAGGCATGTCCCTATACAACATATTAACTAATAAATGCATTAGTTTTGAAACATACAACACATGATTACTTGCTTGTCTCTTTGGATTTTCATGCCATCACTATCTACTCATCCATGAAGGGAGGGAAATTTATTTATGGTATTAGTTTAGGGGATTTTTGGTCCATTGATGGTGTGGAAAAGTGCTATGATGATGCTATCCCTCCATATAATAGTAATACTATTGAGATGATACTTGAGATTGCCAAAGATACTAGATTTTTAGGGAAGTCATGATTTAGGGAGCTAGATGTCTAATTTATCTACATTACATTTTATTATTTATTATTATTGTTTATTTTCATAAAAAAATACAATTAATTATTATTGTATATTGAGAGTGGTGATTTCACAGTTGTATCAGTCATTGCTAAGTTATTGTATTACTTTTTATATTCATCTTATGTTGGATTTACATGGCATTAGAGATCTATGATATAAGATGTAATGTGTACTTACTATTATCACCTTAGTATATATGTGATCTCTATTAATATTTTGAAGATGTAATATATTTATGCTATATATGTTTAATTAAAAAACATCATGTATTTATATGTCTATCCTAGTAGAGTTGTTACATGTGGAATCAGAGTTGTGGATGAAACTCTATGACTAGAGTTTTTGTGTCTTTCTATTCACTAATGTGAACCTAGTGATATGAAGTATTGCATTTATATTTTGGATTTGTAGTGGCTTAGTGCAAGACTATGTTCACCATGATTGGAATTATAAGATTGGATAGATCTTCTTGTTTGGCTTGGTGACTTTTGTAGAAATATGACATTCATGAAGTGTGAGGGAAACAATGAGTGTGCATCATTAGGAGTACTAGTACCCTCTTATAATTTCTATAAGGTCTAGTTATCTAATGTAGCAATGGTGATTATTGTACATGAGGCTAGGGTATAGGATTATATGAAACAATGAGTGTGCATCATTAGGAGTACTAGTACCCTCTTATAATTTCTATAAGGTCTAGTTATCTAATGTAGAAATGGTGATTATTGTACATGAGGCTAGGGTATAGGATTATATAACATAGTTCATGAGTGATGAAAAAAATATTTATACCATAGTTTGATCACTTAGATCGAACACCTTGAGTATGATTACATTCTTCTTAGTAATCATGTCACCTTCATTTTTTTTCTATTGAGAGTGTTTACAAGAATGGGATGCTTCTCACTTATTATATCTATTTGTGATTTAATTTTTGTGCCTCCTTTTTAGTAATTATAGGGATGGACAATTTTATAAGACAAATTTAGTTTTGGTACCACCTAGTGTAGTGGGAATTTTCTTTCAGTAGAGTGTTCTTATCTTGGTTGAGAGTTCCCATATGTAAGGAGCTTATTTATGGTCATCACCCTTTAAGTTTTGGTTTAGGAAGAAGTCACATCTCTCTTATTTATCTTAGAGGTGAATTTTTATTATCTCATTCTCATTTGACATCATTATGATGCTACTGAAAGCAATCTTATTTACATGATGTTAGTTTAGTGTTATCTAAAATGGGGATTATTTATGAATGTTTTTTGACCCTACTACTTGAAGATGGTGGGAGAATATTTTCTACTCTTAATGAAAGAGAAGTTGTTAAATTAGATGGATGGATACATCTTTGTGGTTAGTAATTTATTTTTTATAGTTGAGGAAATAGATTGAGATACCATACATACAAACTTGGTATGTAACAAGTGTTTTAGAAAAATTGAGTTGTGGTGTTTTCTTTTACCCAATGAAGTTATGTAGGAGTTTTTGATATGATATTTTTATATTTTTAACTTGAGACTCTTTAGATTCATTATGTTATTTTACTTGTGATTTCAGACAACGTGGAGTGGTAAAATTATATATTAAATTCTAGATAAATAAATATAAATTGATTATGAATATATGTTAATATTCACACATTATTATATTAACATTATTCTATTTTCACTTAAAACATGTTCTATGAAGAGATATTTTTACAACTTTCATCGTAAATGAGTGCATTATAGGATGTGTGGAACATGTTGTCCATCTAGGGGTTGGAATAAACCTTTAACTTGTTTTGTGTTGGTTGATAAAGCAAAGAGATATTATTTAATTTATTTCCTTATAATGTTGAAGTAAAAATGTGATTCTTGGCCTATGTATGTTATGTTAATTATAACATTATTTCTTAATAATCATGAACATAATAGAATAAAATAAGTTGTGAAATATGATCATAGTATGTTCAACTATTAGTAACTAAATACAATTACATATTGATTATATGATCTATTTTGTATGTGTAATGATACATATAAAATCATTTAGCATATATATTTTATTTTAATGATGTGAGAGCATAAAACTATGATTCTTTGAAACATTGTGCACATTTTAAGATAATTAGATCATGGAGACCTAAGAGAAG
>JARHVA010005111.1:82500-102500 GCA_037957365.1 Torreya grandis | reverse complement strand
TTTTGAACCGCTTAGTGAATGCTTGCTTGCTTTAAAACAAATGTGTGTTTTCCATGTATTTATGACTATCTCATTATCTTGATTTTGAGGCTCAGTATTTTTGATTAAAAATGCCAAACCATGGTTTAGTAATTGTATAACATTAGAGTACCCATGTGTAGAGTATATTATGATGTGAAAATGGTCATATATAAGGATTATACTAGTAGTTTAATAGATTATATGTGTAAGTAATTTAGTTTCTTAAGAATAAGCAATTATATGTCTTTGGAATAGTCTTCTAGAATTGAATGAGTCATTAGAATAAAATAACATAATGGGTTTATGAATTGTCTGACTCACTACTAATAATATGAATGACTGTTAGTCATAATTTTTTAGTATAGAATACTTTTGTGAATTACATACTATAAGTGTGTTAATATGTATAAATTTTTAGATAACTTAGTGCATAATGGTGCATCATGATGCATGCTTATATTTTGTGATGCTTTAGAATGAGTGTATGCAGTTTAGTTTATGGTATACTTGACTGGTATAATTTTATGTTGTTTGATTTTTATTATCTGCATGGATCATTAATTGTTAAAAATCATATGTTTGGACTATGTGTTATTATGTAGTTGGGAACCTATGATAGTATGAGATATCATAATGTAATATAGTATAAGGTATTTTGTACTTGGAGGGTACAAACTTTAATTATTATTCCTAAACTTATATCTACATTTGACTAATTTACTATGCACACATTGGTTATTGTTATGGTTAGCATGTTTTATAATAGTTGGAAAGACTGTATTTATGCGTGCATATAATATTTGAGTGTTGATGAATGTTGTGTTGGAATGTTATGGTGTTCCATGTAAACTATGACTTCTTTCATTGTATATATAGTTACTTCTTTAATTTCTCTTATTTCTATGATTTTAAGACTACTTTATATGATAATTTTCAAAAAATTATTGGTTGTCTTGTAATACTAGACTATGGTAATATGTGTTACAATTAGTGAAGTATGTTTGGAAATAAATTGCGGTAGTTGAAATCTATGGTTATGTATATTTTACCTAGGTGCTATAGACTATAGTCATTAATTATAGTATGGGATAGAAATTAATGTAATATTCATTCATGTATTTGAGGAAATAAATGTATGTTTTAGTTACTCCTAGGTATAACATAGTATATGATGCATTTGATAGATAGGATGTAAATTTATTAAATCTTATGGTTGAGTTATATTTTATCAATATGGAGTAAGGAGTAAGATGGAATTCACTAGCTTACTAATATCACCATGATAGATGAAGGTAGTCCGATTAGGTGACGTATATGAAATTGATTAATCTAGATTGTTATTATTTATTATCTATAAAACTTTGGACTAAAATATGTTTAGTGATACATTATCATTTCATGAGTGTGAATGACATTTCTATGTGATATATTTCAATAGAATGGATTTCTATGATACATTGCATGTTTATTTTAAAATCATACATCACACAGGTACTTAGTTGTCTCTGTAGATTAATCCACGATCACTATCTAATCATCTATGAAGGGAGGGCCATTTCCTGATGGGATTATTGAAATGGATCATTGGTTCATGGTTGGTGTGTATAATTACTTATATTATGTTTTCCCTTCCCATAATAGTACTATTATTGAGATGATACTTGAGATTGCCATAAATACTAGAGGTTTGGGGAACTCGTGCTCTGAGAAACTAGATATCTAATTTATGAAGATTGTATTAACTTTTAATTATTATTCAGTATTCTCATAAAGAACTATAATTATTTATTATTACATATTGACAATGGTGATTACAGAGTTGTATCATTCATGGGTGAGTTGTTGTACTACTTTATATATTCATTTTATGTTGCATTGTCATGACATTATAGACATGTGATATAAGATGTAATGTGTACTTATTTTTATAATTTGAGTAAATATATGATCTATTTTTATATTTTTGAGGTGTAATATATTTAGGGTATATATCTTTAATTAAAAAAAATTCACATACTTATATGTCTAACCCAATAGGGTTATTGCAGTTATAAGCAGTCTATGAAAGAGGAATTTGATTATTGGTATGATAAAATTATATATTGTATGAGAGATAATCTAAAGTAATATAATATACATGAATATTTGAAAGTGAATTTATATGTAAAATAAGAGGATCTTTAACAAGAAAGCATTCGAGAAGAAAAATGGTATGAAAGTAATGAGAGTAAATAAGATGAATTGCATGTTTACATAATGGAAACATTGGATTAATAGGTGAATACAAACACATGTGATATAAAAAATATGCACGTAAAATTTATTTCCACATGATGAGGAAGAGGAAGAACACAAGAAGAAGAATGAGGAGTGGACTAGCATGTAGATAGTTGAGAATATACATACTAGAGCTCATCATGTAAATGAAAAGAATGAACATCATGAAAATAGGGGAGAAGAATTAGATATGCCTAAAAGGAATAATGAATCAATATTTTATTAATTTAATGGGTTTGTTTCATGTGCAGGTGCAATATTGAGGAAGATATCGAATAGGCTAACTAAATATGGATCAACTAAACATGTCCACATCATAGGACACTAGTTGAAAAAGATATACAATAAAATTTGCATTTCCATGAGATAAGACAATATAAAAGAATAATTAGGAGGAATTAATGAAAATTATAAAATCAAGTAGTCCAATACATGTTCATGATCATAGGGAAGTTTATTTTCATACATGTCAGTCCTAAGTAGGATTTGAAGGTCATGACTTATAAATAAAAAAACATTTCCATGCTTCAATGTATAATAAATTGATCATGTTAATATTTTAAAAGTTTATTTATGTACTTATGTATGTTTTCAAATAATTATGCTTTTAAATCTTCTATATATAAGCTATAAAACTATTTTCCCACCAAAATTGTAATTCAAATATTTGAGTTAGTGTCTAGGTGTCTAAGGTTTTACTAGCTCCTAGTTAATTATATGATTGGGAACCTTTGTGTGAGTGGTCACATAAGTTTATGCAATTTTATATAATTTATATTATGTATTATCCAATAATAAACATGTTAAACTTAGTCAAAGGTCTAGTATAAGATTTGTCATGTTAGTCACCTATGTTTGGAAGGAGTTTGAACATAGTTGAGTTAATAATGGAGTAAAAAAACTAAAAAAAAATAAAATTATGTGTACATAAGGAATATATGAAGGTTAAAAATGTTTATTATATCATAAATAACCTCAATAAATCAAGAAGACATTCAAGGTTTTGGAGGAGAAATGTAGAAACATAGAGGTATGTAACGGTCTAGAAGACTGTGTAATAAGGTTTTGGAATTTTAAATAATAAAATATGATTGAATAATAATTATTATTTAATTTAAATCTCATTACATGGAAAATTTTGTTTTACATTCTTTGAACCATATGTTTCCCTTTTTCAGTTCTTGTTCAAGTTGCAGATCTGTATTAACAATCCTGACTGCATTGGTCTAGGGGAAATGATATTTTATCTAATTTAAAAGATTTATTAAACATTATAATTCATATTAATATTATAATAAATATATTTATATTATTTTATAGCTTAAATTTATCCGAAATAGTCCATTATAATTGAATTATCCTTAATCTTAAGGTCACTGTCTAAACACAATATTGATAGGTTTACGATAGTCAAACAAATAGATGCTTTCTATCCCTTTTCAAGATTTTCATTTCATTAAAAAAAATATAGAGAAATTTAAAAGTATAAATATCTCTATTTAATATACAATACCAATAATTAATTTGAAAACCTTGAGTTTGAAATGGATTTTGCTTAATATTTTACACAAACAAAATATATAGTATATGCAGGGTATTAATATTATAAAATAATGGTATTCATCAAATTTTCATGGTTATTTATGTATTAATTGTTATTATATAATTAATATACAATTTTATAGTGTCACAAAATTATATAAAATTAGAGAGATCATGTTACAGTTTTACATACCCTAAAGTAGGGTTTTAATACACTCAAATTTTCATAACTAGAAAAGTAACCATAAAAACCTCATGTAACTTTGTAAAATGGTAGATGAATATGTATTTTATGGTTTTAAAGTGATTTAATTATTTTACGGTATGAAAATAAGTAAAAATATTAAAATATCATCATCGATGTCCTTAAACAAGGCTTAAAGGAGGGTTTCAGAAGATGAAAACCATTATATATACATAAGTATTGATACTGATTTATTTAAACTATTTAGTAATATGTATGAGGATTAATTTTATTTTTATTATTTTATTTAATGTTTTTTAATCACATTTTTAGGAAGGTATTAATAAAACTTATAAATTAGACATGCACACAAGTTTCAGAAAAATCAGTTACAAAATCTTTAATATCTCAAAAATGAATCATCCAATCTACATGAAATTTTGAAAGAATGTAAAATAGGATGTATTGGAGGATATATAAGTGGTTTAATTTATTTTTTACACCTTTTTATAAGGTTAATCCCAAACAACATTCAATAGAATTAACAAAATATGTTTCTCATCTTTTGGTGAAAGAACCAATTTAGTAAAGATTGACAGTTGTGTCTTGGTTTAGATTACCTAAGGAGAGTTTATAAAATATTATAAAAGTATAAATAATCTAAATTTAATCTCAATAATAAATTAAATGTAATAAACCTATTAAAATGTCTAATAAGATCAAGTTCTACCTTCTTGTTAAAGATTGGTAAAGGGAAGAATGTAAGTTATGTCATGAGATAAATAACATAAATATAAGAATATTAATATTTTTATACTATCAAAAGGTATTAATTATAGATAGATTATTAAAATACTTAGGATATAATCCTATTGTATGAGAGACTATTGTTCAAGAAGAGATAATTTTGATATTGTCAATTAAAAACATACTTATTGAGGGAAAGATTAGTTTCATAAGTTGTATAAATACTCCAAGAATTTATAAAAATCATGTGATTATTATTTGTGATTTGAGATAAAAAAATATTTAAATTAATAGAAGCACGTTAAAAGTTGTAAACAAGATCTTGAAGATATTGAACATAAACCTATTAGAAGAACACTATTTATATTAGATTGGTATAAAAATAGAGAGAGAGTTTATGGTTCCCATAATCTACATTACACCCCCAGATGATGTAATATAATAATGGATAAGGATGTAATTACTAGGTTTAAATTAAATAAATGTTTATATTGTTGCATATAAAACATATTTCATTGACTTGAGACCCATTTCAATTTTTAATTTGTCTATTATATTTACCCAATAACATGTTACAATCTATTTATTGCATATAATTGTAACGTTAATAATTTCAAATTTTAAAATTAAAGAGAGAAATAAATTAATTCACCTTTATGTCAATGAAATCATGCTTCACATTGGTACTTTACTTTGGTGATGATGTTACCCTTTTTAAACATTAGAGATAGGTTCACAAATTAACATTGGAGGTATGAAAACTGAATTTGAGGGTGATTTTGCCCCTAATATGCTGGAAGGGTGAGTTGTGCTAAGGGCAATGAGAGCACTTAATCTCAACTACATAACACAAATGTAAAAATAATCTAGACAATTTAGAAAAAGTAAAGTGGCGTAATCATGTCAGCTTGAAAACAAGAGTAGTGTCAAGGTTATTGAGGGTGATATACCATGACTACACTAATCAAGGAACCAAACCAATGCAAACATATAGAGGTTCTATATGCACATCTCATAAAGATCAATGCATTAATGTGGTAATAAAGGAATGAAGTCTATTAATGACCCTCATTAAATAACTTATATCTGACACATAATCTAAAAAGGTATCTATGATTTCATGTATTTACATGGCATATTCATCTCAAATATATCACAAGTTAAAGTATCTATCAAAATCTAACCTCTAATTTGTGAATTTTTTAATATATATGAAACCTAAAAACATTCTATTAAAATTAATAAAATTTGTGGTAAATACATAAGATATATTTGTAAGTTTATATATACATCATGTAAACTGTATCAAATTCTTCTAGTTGTATAACTTTGTGTGTGTCCGAACTCATGTTCTTATGACATGCCTCCCCTTTTAGGTGAGGAGAATGCAATCTATAAGTCACTTTAAAACCATAAGATAACCATACTATATATATATATATATATATATATATATATATATATATATATATATATATATATATATATATAAGAGATCAAACGTGGATACATTTAAGAAGGAGATATGCACATAGAATATTGAAGGGTGAAACCATGTAAAATTATAGAAGATGAAGAAGGAAATTTCATGAATGTTAATGTGAGAGAAGACGCTTGTGAGTGGCCCATAATTGAAGGCATCCAAGTGGAGTTATATAAGGATGATGCAGTGGTGGATTATTATCCATTAGATGAAAGATACTTCTTATTTTAGCATGGAGAAGAGATTGTGTGTTCCTATGAGTGGGATGATCTTTCCATGAGTGAAAAAATTGAAGATTATGAAGAATGCAACAATGTACAGTTGTATGTTGAAAAATTGTATAGCCATGAGGAATTACAAAAATAATAATAAATACTCTTACAATAGGATATGTAAGTGATTATTATTTATGAATAAAATAAAGACATCCTTGTGAAGGATGATAGAGATTAAGATGAGGAAGAGGGCAACCATGAGGATCTAAAATTTTCCATGAAGGAAACCATGGGCGTGAATGATGTGCAAGTATGTGAACAATAGGAGAATGTGGTCAAAAAAAAAATTGATAGTTTTTGGGAGATGATTTGATGATACAAGGATTGATTTGGAACAAGAAAATAGTGTGATGGTAGTGTATGTGCAATAATATGCACATGTGGATGAGATCATGATAGTAGAGATTTTTGTGTAAGAGAGTGGACATGAGGATGAGTAGATGATATATGATGAATTCATGAGAGAGGAGATTCAATTTAATATGTTATGTGGTATGCATAATTTAATAGGTGGTTGAATGAGTGAAAAAATCCAAGTGGGATTTAGATGGAGGTAGACGATTTGTGGTGGGCTAAAGATCACATAGAAGGATAAGATGCATGATAAGGAATCTTAGTGGAGGAGTTTGGTATATGATGGTGGGATTTGGCCCACATTTGAATACATTATAATATCAATAAATTTGTGGTGGAACACAATTTATGGTCCCATAAGGGTTGTTTTAAGACAAGTATGTAGATGTTGAAAGAGAAAAAGGAAAAATGATATTATCTAGGTATAATGGTGTGTTAGAATGGGATGTCATGATAATTATGCTTGGTTATCAAAAGAGTGGTTTTAACACTTACCCCATCTATGTGATCAAGAGATCAAATTATCTACGTCAGGTATCTAATGTAGGAACATCCTAGGGATTGAGCAATCTTGCATCAACCAAAAATAGAGTGGTGTACTTTTCCTTTTCTTTTACAATAGGTGATAAGGATAAAATTAAGATAATTTGTAGGATCTGATTTATTTTTAAACTAGAGGTGAATGATTTAGTAGGAAAAAACTATTAATGAAACACTAATTATTGGTGATGTGATGGACATTATTCATCCTATTGAGGTGTCACAACACTATTATTACTTGAATAGGTGGCATGGGGCACATTTATAAGGAGTCACATAGAATAACATTGTGGTTGCCTCTCTAGTCTAAATGAGGTACTCTCCTTTTGACCATTGGCATGTGACAAACATTTCACTATTCATCTATAGTTTTTTCACATGTGAAACTAGATCCTATTTTAAAATATGTTTGCATTTGGAAATGATCAACCCAAGTGGATAACATGGTACAACATTTCTGTTCTCTTTACTCTTTTATCATGATTCCCCTATATGTGGGATGTAGTAGTTATTTTATCTCCTTTCCTTCCTCATACTTTTTTATAAATGAATGCACCCATTCTTGTATTAGGTTGGTGAATTTTGGGATAGGATTAGAGTGAATCCTTTTGTGCATCTTTGGCTTGGGATGCCAAGTACTATATGTGTTTTAAGGATGGCTTGTTTGATCTCCTTTATGTATTGATGAATATGTTGAGAGTTAATGAGAATTGTGAGGATGTTTATGTGATAATTCATGAGTTGAATATGCATTTTGAGGATTCTAAGGATTTTTTAATCCTTCATGTGGTTGGAGGCTACATCAAGTGGTATCAGAGCTAATGTATATGGAGAAATGACTACATCAAATTTAGACTAATTTCAAATATAATTTATGTTAATTGAATCTAATTTGGACTAATTAAATCTAATTTAGAATAATTGAATCTATTTTTGATTAATTAAATTCAACTAGGGAGAAATTAAACCTAATTTAGAGTAATTGAATGTAATTTAGGGCTAATTGAGATTAATATGGACATCAATCAAGTGAATGGGATAATTGAACATAATTGGGACTAAGTCAAATTAATTAATTCATTAGGGGATAATTGAAGGGGTGAATCATTATATGATAGTTTTATTGTATAATTAAATGGGATAAAGGTATGGTATCAATAATTCATAGTTTTATTTATAATATAAACAAAACCTGCTTTATAACAACCATTTTTATCCTAAATCAGGAATTATGTCCCCATAAACATTCTCTACATAGTTCTTACATACTTTTAAAGTACTCTTTTTGACCCCACCTTTGAAAATATATCAATCATTCAATGGGTGATGGATCATGATCAAGGATGAAGAGAAGATGAAGAAAAAAACACCAGATCAATTAGAAGAGGTTAGAGAAAAAACTGTATGAATACAAGCACTTCATTCTATAAAAAGTATAAACATTAATCCTAAGTAGGAAAATGCTATCGGTAATGATCTAATTGACAATAACAACTTCAATAATGAATAAATTGATAATAATGAAATTAATAATAATGAAATTGATAATAATGAATTAGATAATGTTAGAAGTTCACATTAAGATCTTAAATTTCTTTATTTTGTTGATGATGAGTCTATGTATTATATTTTACTCCCTAACAATGAAGAAAATTTCATGGAAACATAGAATGAAGAAAGAAAATGTCATCTGACTACTAAAAATAAAAATAATAATGATTTCAAAACACCCTCTCAATAAATTATACCATTAATAACATTTTAAAATATTGTGTGTAGAAAAAACAAGTACATCAATGAAGTTGATAAAAATATTTTAAAACCAATGCATAGCAAAATGTCTAACTACCATTCAAAAACACTGGATCAAGAAATTTGGGATAGTTTCATTCATAAATTGCATTATGATTGTCAAAGATGCTAAATATTTATTTCCTTGATTAAAATCATTAAGAAAAGATCTAGAATGTACATATTAGGACTAAGAACATCTAACATTTATTATGAAAACAATGAATCTATTAAAAATCTACCTGATGACTATCATATTATAGGCCTTAAATAACACAATAAAGATTATAATGTTGAGGAGCATACAATTAAAACTTATGTAGTAAGTGTTCAAATAGGTGAGAAATGATTGATTTCAAAAATAAGCCAAATAATTGATGTAAACATAAAAACATTAATGAAAGTAATTATAAGACATGAAATACTTAATGAACCCAATACTAATGAGCTCTAGTCATTATATGGTAGAATTCCAAGAAAGGACAAGGATATATATGATGATCTACAAGAGTTGCTTGCATAATGTTAAAAAGACAATAAAAGAGTTTAGCCAGATACGTAGTGAAAAGAGTAATTGGTTCTCATCACTGTGAATTGCATCTAAAATAGTTATTGGATATCACTCAAAAATAATTTCACTCAATTTTTTTAGATTAACATCAAAAAATTTATATTAGTCAACACATTTTGAGATGGCCAAACCTTTTTGTATAAAAATAATTCACACACGCACCACTTGTTGTTGTAGACAATATTTTGAGTTTTCAATCCACTATGATGTTTTCCCCCATATTCATTGTACTTTACAAATTGAAAAGATTTTGTACTATGATGTTTTCAATCCACTATGATGTTTTCCAAAAACTAGCAAGGGAATTGTTTCCATTTTTTTGTAAAAGACCAGATGGACATGTGTTACGACATGGCACCTAACACTACATGGGAGTTGACCTAAGTGGTGTTACATGGAAATATCTATGACCTTGAGGAATCCATAGTAGATATTATGTAAGGTTTTATGTGATTGGGTGTTATAATATTATCTTCATATTATGAAATGTGATATTATAAAAATGTGTGTAGTATCTATTGAAGATGAATTGAAGATCTTGAGAGGTCTATGTTATGGGAAAAGGTCACCAAAAGGTGTATGTGTCATTCAAGTGGTCTACAAAAGGACATGAAATGGAATAACTAATACACATGAAATTTATTTAATTTGAAAATATATGCAACTTAGAATAATTTTGTGTGACATTCCCAAAATTAGACTACATAGTATGGATGTTTTACAACATAATTGCCTAGTGTGCCATGACATAGCACAAGGAAATATTTCATTTCTAGATATGAGGTGCTATAGGGTTATGTTGTATATTTTAATGTACACACAAAATTATAATATTAATTATTTTCATGCTTATGTAAAGGATAAGTGCATGGGTCACAAAATTGCAAATAAATCACCATGATAATTTTCTCTGATTTCCAAAAAACCCATATAATTTTCTAGAACCTTGATTTTTCAATTTTTCCTATTAAACTAGAGTATTATAAATTACGCATTTTTTTTGTTTATATCCAGTTAAGATTAACTTTATTTTGTTATGGTAGATCATGTATTGTGTAGCTTCAATTCATTGATGATAACAACATATTGACACCCAAAATAATTACATTAGGCTAAATAACATATAAAATTGACATACTCAAACCCATGGAAGAAAGGGAAGGGTCATATGGAACATTAAAATAATGAGGGTCAAAGGCAATGACAAGGTATTTCATAAGATATCATACATGAAGAGTCCTATATCATAGACTAGACCCATGATCAAGGAAAATTTTGGATTCACATGGCTAGCACTAATTTCAATTGATGAGCATGTCATGAGAGATTATTTAATTATATAAACATTCCAAATCTCATGCGTAAATTAAATAGATGAACATATTTTTTCAATAGTTAAAGTAAACTAATCATGTATAAAAATAAAAAAATTCAAATAACCATTTATATATTCCCTCATTTCTCTTTTATTATTACTTAAGATTCAAAATAATATATAGATTTATATTTGGATTAAGATTGTACATTAGAAACTATTTTTAAGTAATATAATGGACATTGGTTTAACTTAGCAAGGTATCATTACACATTGGGAAAAAAATCATATATTCTGACACTCCATGGCATATTGAGTGAACAAATTTAGAATAAAACAATATTTATGGATCAAGTAGTGGTGATGGTGACATATAAGAAGATGAAAAAATGGAAATGGAAATGCTTGAATGGAAACTATTATCCTACATGCACCCATCGAGTAATATTACAATAGATGATATCGACGTCGTTGGACTTTGTGACTTTGATAACAAATACACTTGGAACTATTTAAAGGTAATAATAACCCTACACACAACAATGACTAAACTTTAAATTTTTTAATGTATAGTAACCAAAATTCTAGATGTTGTGTGCTCTATAAAGACATTACAAAATGAACTATGAGTTAATAAACAAACAATGTTCAAATGTTTTATACACCACGCCTAAAAAATAATGCATGATAATTATTCAAGGAATAATAGGTATAGATAAAGCATGCTTTATTAATAGCATCAAACATGGCATAAAAAGAATTGCAACCTAAAGTAGTTCTCCTATGCATCTCCTCACTCTGATTACTATCATAACATTTAATGTAAATGCATAAAAAATATATTTATGGCTTAGATTACAATCTTAGGAAATGAAGAAACTTAAGGGATAAGTATTAAAATTTATCCAAGAGAAAATAAAACATATTAAATATGTGTTTATTATTGAAACGAGCTTTATAGTATAAAATATGCTTATCAATATAAATACTCAATTGTATGTGTCTTTCCTTCAATGTAACAACAAATATTTTAGTGGTTGGTCAATTATACTTTTTGGTACCTAAGACAACTTCACCCCATAAATGACATAACTTAATTTATGTGGGGAAGTCATTTGGTCACACTCTTCAAAAAAAATCCAACAAGACAACTACTATCCAAAAAATCATTAACGAACATAAAATAGCTAGACCCAATGAGAGAAAACTGGAATATGCATATGTCAAGAATAATGGCATTCTTGTCTTTAGACTTTGTAAAATATTAAAAACTCTTGACTCATTTTTAAATCATTAAAAAATCTAATTACAGTATGTAAATTAAAATATATTAGATAACATTACACATCTTGCCACAATGACACCAAACTCAAACCAATCTTGATTCCATGTAAAGGACAAAAGAATATGTTGACATTGATTCTATGGGTGAGAGTAGGATTAGTTAATGGAGCCATTAAATAAATTGTTCACATTGTCTACATACTATATTAAAAACCATGTTCCTTACCCATGTATGTCATTACATTGAAAAAATACTACTAGGTAGACCTTCACTACTATATCAAGAGTACACTCAATATATGGCATGCATGTCTCCCTTGTAATTACATTCAGCCAGTATACAATAATGAAGGATAGTAAATATGTAAACCTAAGTGAAATATAAGAGACAAGAGATCGTGTAATACCTCTTCAATAACATCTACAATACATTTAAATTTTTTGATTAAACACACAAAAATACATTTCAAAAAATTTGCTTAGTTCATTACTACTACTCCACCACTTCATACTTAGAAGCACTTGCACAAAACAAATTCTAAAAAACTGAAGTTATTTACAATGAGAACTATCTGATAAATTGAACACCATAGTCGTCTTGTAGGTTATGTTAGTTATTTATATTTAAGTACCAGAGTCTATCTTGTAGCTTATGTTCATTCATGTTGCGAATATATTAACAACTGAATAAATTAAACCATGCTTACAAACATATGGAAACACCATACTCAAACACTTGTAAAGAAGGACAAGCCAATAAACAACATTTTATTGTCCAAAGATTTCAACTTACACTTGGCAATGACAGTGAATGGTGATAATAGGGTATTTCAAGGGATACCATATGCCAAGCGGACCATATTGTATACAACACCCAAATTCATTACAGTGGTTAGATTTACATGACTTGCGTCACCCATTACAAATAGGTTTGGAGCTTGCAAAGTGGTGACATCTCTGATTTTCCATATTGTGTTGTTGAGCATGGACGAGAATGTCATGACAAATGATTTGATTAAAATATAACTTGACCTCTGATGTGTGGCTAAAATCAACAATGTAATGTTGTTAAGGTTAGAATAAGACCTAGAATTCCTAGTCTATCTTGTTGCTTCCATTTATCTATATTGCTATTATATTGAAACTTTTAAAAAAATTATTATTAATATATATATATATATATATATATATATATATATATATATATATAATCTCTTACAATGTTCCTTGCACCATCAAGGCAATTTCTCATATTATAATTTAAAAAAAAAAGAATGCCACAACTTAAATTTCGATATTATAAAAATTTGATTACAAATGTAATTCTATTTAAGATTTTCAATGCAAACTTACATAAATTTCCTATGAGAACCTTCATTATAGTGTTTGTATTGGCTAATGGGAATGGGAATGCGAATGCGATTGAATGTGGTTAAGAAATGTGAAAATAGAAAGATACCTCACCGGAAAGGAAAGCCGTCGGAAATATTAATAAATTATAGAAATGTTATTCTGAAACGTAATTAGCAGGGAAGACATGCAGTCAAATATCATTTCTTTGCCCTTATAAATACCTCCACCCTAACACATCACAATTGACACCAGCATCTTTCGATATTTTGTGAGAAAAAAGAGCAGCGGCGATCATGAGCGCACCAGTCGACGAAGCCACCATGTTGAAGACAATTGGCAACTATTTGCTTGGAGACGATTACTCCTCCGATAAAATCACAAATGCCGCTATATCTTCTATTGCAAGTGCTACTATTGAAGCGATGGAGCAACGATATTCTGCCAATCCAACACAGGGAGCATAACCCAGCGCCTCAACTATTATTCCATCCGATAACGCATCGAAGGAGGCTTCATCTATGGCGTTACAGCGAATTGGGAAAGGAGAGGAGGCGGAAACGTTGATTAAAGAGGGAGAAGAACATTTTAGAGGAGTCAGGCTCATTAAGGCTCGAAGCATAAATGTTGCAGAGATTCGAAATCCCGACCAGAAAGGTTCCTTAATTTGGCTGGGGACTTTCAAGACGCCCGAAGCAGCTGCTGCGGCATATCACCTTGCAGCTTTCAGTATGCGCGGTTCGAGGGCTATTATTAATTTCCCTCTCAACGTTGAGTCCGGTGTTACGTGGATCCACATTCTCAGTCTTCCACTTCTGACACTCCATTAAACATATCAAATAAAAGAAACAGGAAAAAAAAAAAATGAAGCGTAGGCATCCCGAGAAAGAGGCCCAGATAATGAAAAATATATGCATTATAATAAAAGTTTCGAGGCGGCATATGTAAAGAATGATTTCTAACATGGAAGCCATCTCAATATTTTATATCGAATCTTCTCCTCTTAAATGTTTTATTTGTTTTCAAATTCTTAATTTTCATATTCTTAAAAATCACGTGTCATTAAAAGTTCTCTAAGAAGTCTCGTTTACTTTCTCTATATTTCTATCAAATTAATTTTATTTTCTTCATCAAGTACTGTTATTTTCTGCGTACTTTTTCATTATTTTTTACAAGTTCATAGCATCAGAAATTGTATAATTTTTATTGGTATACTTTTCTTTTCGCACATGAATTAATTATCATTTGTTAACTTGGAGCCTAGTTTATTAACTAATAATTTTATATTTGTTCTTTATTGAGAACTTTTTGAAATTATATTAGTAAAATAATATGATCTAGAAAATTTTCATATAAAATGGCAAGTAAAAGAAGTTACATTCCAAGGCCGAGAAATTATATCATCATTTTTTAAAAACTGAAATATTTTTCAACCAAAAATGTGACAAAATAAAGTGCTATAAAAAAGTATCACATAAAACAAAAAATGTTAGAAGATCATTGGGCTTATCACTCCAACCCCGCAGCCATTCCAAGCCCAAGGGTTTGTAATATTAAGTACAAGACCCCGACTGTTATATTTATTCTTGAAATTGTATACCTAATAGGAGAAATAACAACAATGAATTGACAAAACTTCATATGCTATGGTGTGGACCACCCAGAATGATCAACACCAACACCTCCACCATCCTAACCAAAACAACCACTTCTACCATCCCAACCGCTACCACTAGCACCTCCATGGCCAGAAATTTTAGGTCCTAATTCTGATGATGGAAAACATCCCCAAGAGAACCACTATGATGTTTGCTATATGACTAGGTCGTCCCTTGAAACTGATGCCTATGGTCATAAGGCGATGGCCGATGATAGGGAAAGTGTGGAGGCAATTTAGTAACTGCACAAGGGACATTACCATAATAATCATGTAATCTCAAGAAGTGGGTAAGTTCTAGATGAACATTCTCAATGTGAACTTGAATATGAAGAATAACATTAAATAAAACATTAATCTTTTTAGCCATGGAGAAATAATCATCCAAAATACCAAGGATAAAAGTAGCATTATTTTCATTCTTCCTTAATTGAAAAAAAAAAATAACATGAAATATATGCCATATTTGTGTGAATTTTGTAGGGATCATAGACAAGTCCCATAAAATCATCATATTCTATGTAAACATCTATGAAGATAAGAGTTAGAAAAGGGTGTGAATCCACTATCTCATAGATTGGACAAGTTTACAAAACTATATTATATGTTTTAAATATTCTTGGTTTTTTCACACATAATAAACATGGTGAGGTATGCCATGGTCCATTAGGTACATATCAATTGGGAGACCATGGTGAAGAATACACCAAAAAAGTGTTCTTATTTTAGCTTAGTGAGAACCTGCCACACACACTCAAACCATCTTCGACAATCCTTTTTAATGTGAAATTAACTTACCATTTAAAATTGAAAGCTTCAATTAGAAGAGACTGAGGAGAGAGGTGGTAGTAACCTAATTTTGGTTTATACCTATGGAAAGGGGTCTCGATAGGTTATTTCTATTATATCCACCATCTTGAGGGAGTTTGCATGCCGATATTATGGAGATCGATATCAAGTATGGAAATTTGAATTTTTGAGATAGACTCTTGATCACTAGCTTTCAACTAAAATTGGTTATGTAGAAATAGGATCTCAAAGATGAATTTGATACCCTTTTTAAAGATCCAAAGACTTTGAATTCAAGTCTCAAGAGTTAAAGGACCACATTAAAATTAAGACTTTTAGACTACCACAAATACTATGAATTGACATTTATTACCCCAATCTATGCCCATATCCATCCTAAACTAAATGCCTTTTCAGAAGCTAATATTTCATATAGATAGTCTTATACATAAAGGTTAGCACAATTGTGATACCTAAGTGTCAAAAAAATTTTGAATATTGAAACCCCTCCACACTCTTTTTCACATAAGGCTACGATGAGTGTTATAACTCCTAATGAGAATTTTGTAGCTTTCATGTTCTTCCAATGTGTGAATGGTCCATTTTTCACACAAGGCATGGCCTTGGATATGGAAAATCTATAAGACCAAGTTCTTCAATAGATTCTTTCTTATAATATCGCAAGAAACTTGGAAAAACCAATGATTTTGTTTAGATTTATCCCATGTAAAGTCTCTCAATTTTCTTTCTTATTTGGCATAGGTAGCTTTAGTAGGATCCTAGCAAGAGGAATAATAGACATGAGTGGAAACCAACACCTTAGATCAAATTTGGAGATTTCATACTAGGAATAGTGTTTTAGAGATAGAAGCCATTTATTTTTTGAACCATTTGAACCACATACTACTATAAATAAAGGGTGAAATTTAAATGATAAAATGCATGCCCATAAACTTATAATGCTTCCTAGGATGGATGAAATTTAATTTTTAATACATTAACATTGAAGGTAAGGTAGAGAATGATTTATTTGTAGCATTGGTATTTTTTTTGGCTAATTGTAGGATCCAAAAGGTGAAAAATACATAGATAAAAATTCCATAGCATTGGATATGGATTACTCCTATTTTAAAATTGTGTTTATGTGTTTCAAGAAGAGACATACCCTTAACTGAATATTTGGAAGAATAATTATCCAACAAGTAGATAAAGCCTTATGTATAAAACACAGAAAGGGTAATAGCAAGATGAAAACCTTGGTGGATGTAATAGAAAACAAAAAAATTGTTAGATTGAATATCATCAATGGTAATGAAGATACATTCATCTTGGAAAATAGTATGAACTATACTAAAAAACCTAGGGTAAAACTGTAAGTCATGAAACATATCTAAAAGGAAAGACATTCAGTTCTATCATGGGCTTCTCAAAATATTTATTTGAGAATTAGAACCCTTTGGTGAGACCTTTAGGCCCATTAGATTAATTCACACATTGAAATAATGTTTTTAATAATATTTATATTATCACTAAACCTAGTCTACTCAGAGCAAACAATAAGAGGAAGAATATATATAACCCTAAGGGAAAAATACTTATAAGTAAAATTATAGGAGACACTAAGAAGAGTAATAGGGATCTTAATTTTTATGACTTCCAAATCCGCATGTTTTGGATTGTGATATTACCTTTATTAATGTGTTTTCTAATGGAATGGCTCATAATGGCTTTAGGATAAACGTTATGTGAATATGGAACCACTATATACTAGATAAACTAATAGTATTTAAAGTGAAACACACCAATATGGGTATTTTCATTATTCATTCATATAATTTCCTCATGAATATCCTCAATATAAATAATCTAATCATATGCCATATGTTTTCACTTTATCAACTTTCAAAGAACCACCTAGAGGAATTTATTGAGCAATATCTTGTTTATGATTGGATGGATGACCATAAAAAAGAAGAAGATAATAAGCCACAAAAAATTTCAATATGTCAAGAAGATGTGTAAGATGAGAGACAACTTCTTAGATATCCTTCAAATTATCTACTAATTTCTTATAATAGAGGAGAGCAAAAAATTAATTTTAAGCTCTACACATAATTTTTAACTAGTAAATGCAAGCATCAAATGAGCTACATGAACATGATAATTGTCTCACACTTTAAATTTGTTCTACCATAAGGTTTCCTACTTTCTCATAATGATGAATGTACCCACTCTTATGAAACTTGATTGAGCTCACAGTGTGAAGCCATATGTGCTCTATTTTCAAAATAAATAATTCCTATTGATGTTTTATCACTAATCAATCCAATTAGAGCCTCCAGAGGGATAAATAACAATATTCCAAGTTCAAAGAATTAGCCTATTGGTCTGTGAGTGATATAGGTGTGAAATATTGATATATGATTGAGATTTGGTAATATTGACTTGATTAAAATCAAATCAATCTCAAATTATATGGGAAAGTAATTGAAATAAAGGCATAAGGAATGACCACCACATGGTAGTAAAAATTATTTCTAATAGATAAAATATTTTATTCTAAAATAATAGAACAATACAACTTTTTTGACACTCTTTCAAAGCATTGGCATAATTTTGTCAATACAATTATTTTGACACTCTTTCAAAGCATTGGCATAAGTTAGTCCATATGCATTAAAGTGATGTGATAGAAGGGTAACTATGGTGATTGGGATAGAATAAACCAAGCTTATTTTACATATTAAATAATGCCTCTATTTTGCCTATACACCATCTCATAAAGACTAACCCATCCCTATCTTTTGGGATTAAATCATGTTAAAGTTTCAATATAGGATATAGTTTTCATATGGTAGTGAGTCATCTATCCAAGGCCAACAAGCCATCCTTTAAACCACATAATTTAAGGCATCAATATTAACAATGCCAAGAGTTTGGCTGTTAAAGTTAAATATGGTCCACAAAACCTAATGACTAAGGTCTTATTCCAAAAAATATATATTGCATGAAATATAAAAGGAAATTAATGCAACCACATCCCCATGTCCATTAGAATTAGAAAACATTTGATAACTAATACCCGAAAAATCATTTTAAAGATGGTGGAGAGGAAGGAGATATAAAAATTAACTTATAATAGGCATATAATTTTCATTTTAAAAAAATTGACATGTATCCCTTACAATGTATTTATAAGTCATGTTATTATGTCATTTGGCATTCAATGAGTACACCATCATTTACTAACCTTTATTTCCATAGTTGTTAATTTTCATGAAATCATTCAAGTGAAAGGTCCACCAATTTTTTGATATGTAATTGCCACATTTAGGTGGTGAAGATGGACTATGATATTTGTTGTACACTAAATTTAAATAACTATAATAAGTTAATATGTTGCATCTAGCTGGTTAGCCTCATGAGGGTGGCATCATTATTTAGAAATCATTGGTTGCATTTGTGATCTAGAAAAGAAATCCACCACTTGCAGGTGAAAATAATAGGCTTCCTCACATCTTATTAGGTGGAAAGAGGTCATTATTTTTTCGCTGCCTTTGAATAATATAGTGTTTGTATACATTAGCTTAGGCCTTGTATCACATGTGATACTTATATGTACCCTTTGTTGGTAACATTAGTCGAACTGTCTAAAGACATTTGCGTATTCATATTTACCTCAAAAGTTGTTTTTGGTGGTAGGGTTGGGTATTAATGAGCATACATTTATGAGCTAATAATGAAATTTTATTACTATTTTCATTTTCATTTTAATTTTTACTAGGTTTGATTTCTTTCTACCGAACATAGATATTATCGA
>JARHVA010005111.1:0-77500 GCA_037957365.1 Torreya grandis | reverse complement strand
TTTATTCAACATAATATTTTAAATGTTTTCCAATAGATAGCAAAATTTAATTGTATAAAAATTTGAAAAAAAATTGGTAGTTGTAGCAGAAACCTAACTGTGTCCATAATTTTCAATTATTCTAATACTTTCATTTTGGGAATTAGGTTAGTTTAAATTGTTATATTACTATATTAAATTAATATATATGTATCACAAATTTATATGATTTAGACTAGCTAATTTTTTATGTAAAAAACATAATGCCTTTACATATTAGTGAATCTATGTTGATTAATGTCGAGCTAAAGAGGACACGTAATTAACAAGATCACTCAATAGATTAAATGGGATATATGCCGAATCATACATGTAATAATAAATGCCAAAATATACATTTGATTATAGTGAGAGAAGGAATGATAAATGAATAAAAATAGGCACAAGATTAGAACTATAGTCATATAGATTTATTATGGCATGTTTTATACAAGATCCAACATATTATATATGTGATGTCTATGTGATTCCTAACTTTATTATATATTAAAATATTAAACATGTATTTTAATATAAGAATGAGGAATATGAAACATTGACTAAAGTGTTAAAATTGTTAGTATCAACCAATTCATAACACATCATTAGTATGAGGGATTCTACTGAGATTATGATAGATTAACATTGTATAGAACTGACTCTAAAATGTTTATATATTATTACATTATAAGAATTAATAATTTTAATTTTGAACACATGTACTAAATATGATGCTGAATTTTTTTGGAGAATCAAAATTTACCAACACCTACATGTTTTTAGTCAAAGTGATTACACAAAACATTCTAGATTAATTACCCTTCTTTGAGGATTAATGGTTCCCATAGATTGTATTTACGAAATAATATGTGTAATGAAATTTTCAACCTAAAATTATGTTCAAACATTTATTTAGTGATTCATTTTTTTAATATGTTAATCTCTTTTAGGCTTGTCTATTTGACCCCTGGTGTCAATGATAGGATATTATTCATCCAATAAACTATAATCTAGAATAATATATGATCTTTAAAGCATAATTGTAATTTATGAAGTATCCAAAATAGGTTTAAATCAATGGTGAAAGATTTATACATGAATAGTATATGCATCTTAGGACAAGAAGAAAGATTTAGCTTGAAATCATTATGTCCTATTTTCTTGGTTATTATATATGTCCCATACAAAATTAGTTGAAACTTGTGATAATGTCTTGTTCTTAATAACTTATAAAATTGAAGGTATGCTTGATGATCGACCTATAATGTATGTAGTGTTCTACTTTTAATAAACCCAAATACTATAAACGTAAATAAATCTATGGGCATAGTACATAAAACTTATAAACTAATACCCTGTATTGAATCATATATTGAATGACTCAAATAATTACATACAAGTACATGAAATGAACCTCACCATACAAATGTATTTGATGTATAAAATCACAATATCAAAAAAAAACTTGACCTACTACTTTTTGCAGCTTCTATTATTACTAGGTTTCATATGCATGTGTAAGAAGCTCTACAAATCTCCACATATCTCCCAAAGACTACAATTAAAATAATTTAAAAAAATTACACTTAATTTCATGTCTAGTTAAAAAAAAATACACTAATTATAAAAATAGAGAACACAAACGAAAATATATTAAAAATCAGTTTTAGATTATAAAATGGTGACATATGGCCTCCAAAAAGTTTTGAAAACATCCCTATCTAGATAGAGAGTCTTACAAAAGAATTAAATTTTTCAATATTTCTTTCCTTAAGAAAACCATCAATAAATCTCCTTATTCAAATACTTATGACCTTCTTCCACTATTTATTTCTTCTTTATATTTTACATTACTTTCATGTATCTTTTTCCTCAGTTATTCTGGAAAATGTTTTTTATGCTCTACAAATGCTTTTGAATCATCACTAACTCGTTATGTGATTGGTAACTACACAAAATATAAAACACTTGTAAGATTTATCCTATAAAAAATTGAAATGTTGATTCTCTCATTGATCTATTCACTAAACTATTATATGCAAACTCATCCTATGGTAAATCCTAGTGCCATTTCTTGGGCTTCTCTCTAAATATGAATCTCCACAAATTTTCAAAGCTTGTATTCACAAATTTTGTCTCTACATCTATTTTTAGGTGGTATGTAATACTTAATTATTGATTATTTCCCATATTATTCAATAAAATACTCCAAAAATGAGTTAGAAAATTTGTGTCCCTATATAATGTAATGGTTTTTGAAACACCATGCAATATCACAACATTCTAAACAAATAGTTTTACAAGTCTAGTGGAATCATTAGTTTTCTTACATGAAATAAAATTACCCATGTTATAGATCCTATTGATAACAAAAAAAAAATGAATCATTGCCCCTCTATGTGTTTTGTAACCCCAAAATAAATATCACACTCAAATATATCCATGGTCTTCCTAGAATCGATAGTTGCATGTACAACCCTATATTATGTGGATGTCCTATAGCCCCCTGACATATCCTGCATTTTGAAACATATCTAGTGACAAATATCTTCATCTTTGGCCAAAAATACATGTCTTCCACTAAATCTATTATCTTTTTACTACGAAAATGTCCATCCAAATGACCAATGTGTAACTCTCTTATAATATAGTCTTTTATAGACCCAATTGGAATACATAATTATTCTCCTTGAAGAAATAACCATCATGTCTAAGATACTCATGATAAATATTAATTCTCTCACCGGTTAATGGATTCATGTGTTGATCAACTATCTTTATAAAATATGTATCCATATTATATAATTCTATAATAACTTCAAATTCAACTACTTCACTCACCATAGTAGCTAACAACCCCACTCTCCTGCCCAAATAATTAACTATTTGATTTTGATTTCATAAAAATAGAAGTATATCCTTGCAAGAAAGAAATAGACTATCCATGCCTACTATTTAACTTCTTTTGAGTGTTCACATACTTCAAAACCTAATGATATGAAACTAGGGAAAACTCTTTATGCACTAGGTAATGCCTCCAATGTCTTAATGCTTGTATCATGGCATAAAATTCAACATTATATAAAAAATAATTATTTATTGCCTCATTCAACTTCTCATCAAAATATGTTATTAGATTTCCTTCTTGACTTAACATAAAACCGATTCCCACATGGTAAGCATCATAATCAACCACAAACACTTTTCTAAAATATGTTAATTATAAAATGTGTTTTGTAATATTCTTCTTTAAAAACTCAAAGATTGATGGTTGTTGATATTGTCCACAAAAATTGTTTTTCTCTCATGCAACATGTTATTGGTGAAACAATACTACTAAATTTTTTAATTAACATTCTATAAAATGTTGTTAAACAATGGAAACTTCTTACCTTTGTAATGCTCTTCGAATAGACCACTAAAAAATTACCTCTAGTTTTTATTCATCCATTCCTACTCCATCTGCTAAAACTATAAATCCCCAAAATATCAAACTATTATACATAAACCTACAGTTCTTAAAATTTTCATTGAGATTATTCTTACTTAACAGATCTAATACCTTTCTCAAATTCCTTACGTGTGCTTCTTTAGTCTTACTAAACATCAAAATAAAACACCATAAACATGCCAATGTAATCTCATAGCATTGTGTTCATCATTGTAATAAATGTGTTGGGTGCATTAGATAATCTAAATGGCACCACCATCCATTCATATAAGCCGTCCCTAGTCTTGAATGTTGTATTCTACTCATCTCCTTCATGAATCTGAATTTGATACTATCAACTCCTTAGATTTATCTTTATAGAATACTTTACTCCTACAAGCACATCCATCATATCATCTAAATAATGTATAGGAAATCTATATTTGATGGTAATTTTAATGATTTATTTAATATTCACACACACACACTAAACCCTCCATACTTATTTGGAGTTAGAAATGTTGGTATTGGACATGGACTAATGACCTCCCTTACTAAACCCTTTCTAACCACTTCAGTAACCTATTTGTTTAATTTTTCATGTTTTATCAGACTCATCCTATAATTTTCTTGATTAGGTAGAGCTGATCCTAGAATCAAATCATTATGATGATGAGTGTATATCTTTGGTGATAAATAATTTGGTAAATCATCAAGTATAACATCTACATATTATTTCAAAACTTACATTAATTTTGTTAGTATTTACACCACTTATGTGTATTCTTTATTTGATACTAATACATAACAACCTATCATCTTCATGTATTTGATAAATTATTTTGTGTACATCATTTTTTCTTCCTACCCTTCTTATTTAAGAGGTAATAAAATTACCTTTGTACCACTTTTCAAATAAATTATGAATTTTTCACTCCATGAATTATCTTTTTATCAAATTGTGATGGATTTCTCAATAACACTTGGCTTGCATCCATTAGTACAACATCACACCTTATTTAATCCTTGTAAGTTTATCCAATAGAAAACTTGATTAAGCACCTTTTATCTACTATAACTTCATTACCTTTGTTAAACCATGAGATACGATAATGATAAGGATGCTTTTCATAATACAAACTTAGTTTATCAATCATGTCCTAAGAAATCATATTTTCACAACTACTAACATTTATAATTACTTATCATATATTACCTCAAAAAGTATACCTTATTCAAAAAATATTTATCAGCAACCATGTATCACCACCTCATTTATGCGACACGTGTTCTTTCTTTAGAGAAATCATTGTTGTCATCATCATGAAATTTTATCCAATATCTATTGATGCAACTTTCATATTTTATCCTTTGATCTCAACATCAACTAAAATCACAATTGAGAAATCCTCTTTCCTACATTATTGATCTTGGTAGTACAAATGTACAAATGATCTATGTCCTTTATATCCACATTTGTGAAAAACATAAAACCTCATTAGATTTTAGTGTGTGTGTGTGTGAATATTAAATAAATCATTAAAATTACCATCAAATATAGATTTCCTATACCTTATTTATTATTGATCAATAACAATTGATTATATACAATGGGAAATTTGGTTAACAAAACTGTAATCTTGTAACTGTTATCAATAGTTGTATGCATCGACTACCACCTAATTACCTGACTTGCCAGCTAAATAGTATCTACTACTACATAATTATGTTGGCTAAACAATTTAATATTACATTTATGCCAACATTCCCCCTTTATAACATTGTTTTTACAAACATCATATTTCTTGATAGTGGTCCCCCCTTTATTAAAACACTGTAAAAAGATTTATACTTTTCGGATAGCCTGCTCGCTTTTTGAGCTGGCATGCCATCTTTATGGCTTCAAGGTCTTCGTGTCATCTTGGTTTATCCTTGCAGGATTACTAAAAACCTAGAAGTGGTAGAAATACTTCTCTCTGCTAATACCTTCAGTGATTTCTCAAATTATCAGGATTACCACAAATCCATATGGTTTTTTATTGCATATTGACCATCAACCTGGAGGGTTGTAGGAGGTTTCTTCTACACTTTGATGGTTTCTAGGATTATCGTAAAACATTTTCCAAGAACCAAGTACTAGTTTAGTGCTTTTTCTCCCCACAACATTATTTTCTAAGAGGTACCAAACTAAAAAATAATGCTTAGTAATTTATTGAAAAATAAATTGTAAAACATAAAATAAATACACCAAAATTTGTCACCATAGCAATGGTGAGACCCCGTTGTAAACGACTCACGAGAGGATGCCAATTGTCCTCCAACCTTTGTGTATCCTCTAGCCTCTAGTCAATGAAGCTGCTTCACTCAACAAATATGGCTTTGAACATTAACCCTGTACCATTTTTTAAGATAAAAACTCTCCCACTAACACATACGACTTAGGACATCGGGTTCACCTAATAATTTATTCATATAGAAAGGATTTTTAACTTTTAACAATATCGACAATAGACCCAAAACAAAATATTCATACCTTTTATAACTCGACTCTTTTCATGACATTTGTGATTAACAACTTTAACTTTCATAAAATTGACAAACTTTATCAACTCAAAATATATGTTGGACTCTTAATCTATTTAAGATGGAATCAACTATGACAAAACTAATATCTGAAGGACTTAATTAGAACTAAGAAAGAACACAAAACTGATTTATACTCTTTGAAACGTAACTTAAGTCTCTAAAACCTCAATCTATAACCTAGGATTATTAAAACGTTACATAATAACAAACTAAATTTAAAAAAAATAAAAATAAAAAACTTTTAAAACAGTAAATAGCGTTAAGGTTCAAACAAACTTATCTTGAAAACTGTCGGTTGACCCGTGTTCTACATGCAAACGACCAAAGCAGAATGGATACTCAGCATATACCCAGTCAAGCCAATGAGGCGGAAGGAGCGGAATGGTTCACTAGTATAGGAAATATATTGATGAACCACGGGAACAAAACGAACCAGGAGTTTTGGAGCGTGATTGGTGACTTAGTAAATCAGAGGTGTACGACTTGATGTTGAAGGAACCGCTTATAGATGGAAGATATTTTATTTTCTACTAGAAAATACTGTCTATTCAACCAAGATAACAACGAATGGCTATTGACTGATTCTATTTACTTGGAGGCACATAACAGATCACTGCACTAAGTAGTCAGAATCCCCTTGAATCTTCATGTAATTTCATGGATCTATCTGGAAACCACACGGAGGATAGAGAACAGCTCATATTCCACAGGACCACCACACGGAGTCTTGGACTGCTACGCTTTAAATCAATAATAATCCACACTCTCTGTTGTGGATGACATTCAACTCTTCAGGAAATGCCTCCCTATATTCTAACTACAAATAACACTTTAACTACACATAAGTTCAGTGTAATGTGATCTACATCAGACGGGGCAATACAAAATACTTTAGACTGTCCCCTGCTCGGATTTAAATACTCATTACAGCCATGGGACTTAATCGCTTTGATACCACATGAAGAAATAAAAAGCGAATGCTTCGATACTTTATTATTGATCAATGGCAGTTGAATATATACAATGGGAAATTCGGTTAACAAAAGCTTAGTCTTGTAATCATTATCAACAATTGTATGCATTAACTGCCATCTAATTACCTGATCTGCCAGCTAAATACTAACTGATCTGCCAGCTAAATACTAACTACTATTGCATAATTATGTTGGCTAAACAATGTAATATTAGATTTACGCCAGCAATGGCACCCATAGCATGCCTTTCCTCTGCTGTTCCTATGCCTTATTCACACTGTGCATGCCACATGCCACCGATGGATACTATGCCTTCACCTCCTACATATCCACCAAAAAATAAAGTCTTTAAAATCATATTTTTATTCATAACGAACTATATTTACATAGTAATTTGGAATCATCACGGGATGCTACATGAATCTTATGCCAAGACACAAGAACATTATTTTGAAAGTTACAATCATAAGCTACTACATTTTGGCATATATTTACAATCATATTAGCCAGTTATTTATAATCATAACCTGTTGCTTCAAATATTAGATTAAGATAATCAAATAAAACCTACAGAGCTAATAATATTTCTTCGATACCAATTTTGCTTTGCACTTGAGAGTTCACCTTAGTGATAGTTTTGTTTGTTTCTTTTCGAATTAGGTTTTGTATCTTGAGATGAGTTCTTCATTTCAATGTCATCAGTCACTTGGAACAGTCCTTGTGTAGAAAGTTGCATGAGACCTTCCTTATGCATTTATAAACAAACTGCATTTTGCACTGAAGTAGACAGTCGCATGGGACTTTCCTTGTGTAGAAAATGCCTACAAGTGAGAAGTTAGATGCTTCCTAAATAACTTTTGGCTTAGTAAGATAATTCGATGTTTATTTCGTTGAATATGTATTTACAAGGCTAATGCTAGGGTATCGTATTCCAACTCCCCATAAAAACTCCCATTTTGCCCTCCGTTTTAATCAGGATGGCTAGATTAAAATTTTGCAGGTACTATTTTGATTTTCATCCAAAATGAATTCTCAACTATTCATTTTTTATTTTTTATTTTTGGGTTGACAATTTTGTTTTTGTCTTGGTCAGTCTTTGTGCAAGCTTATATATATTTGCAACCAAATAGATTTGAAACTGAATTATGATTTTAAAAATGATCCCATATCATTATACCACAAGGCATTTTGAATAAATGAATGGTTTGATAATTCCTCATTATACCACAAGGCATTTTGACTAAATGAATGGTTTAATAATTCCTCATCTGTTGTCAGAGTTAGTGCAAGTAGCTCATGAATATCCCATCTATATGAATCAATCCTTTTGTATTATTATCTACAAACAAACTTAGAAATTTATCATCAATTTGAAAAGAGTACATTGCAAATAAATGAGTAGCAACATCTTGATAACTATATATAGGAGTGGTCAGACCATCCGCAAAATGGTAAGTCACTTCATGCAAAGATATTCAACCCAAGTAGCTAGAAGAAGAAGCTAGTCTCCCTTTTTAGAATAAGAAATTCAAAATCTCTTGTTTGTTATGTATCATTTTTAGCTTTAGTTTTCTATAACAACTTATTGGCTTACTGAATTCAAAGGAAACAATGTTGTGTAACAAAAGATACATAACACAAACAAAGATAACTAGATGAAATTGTAGAAGGTACGATCCTTTTGCATTTTTAGTATCATATCAATAATTCAATGTTCTCTAATATGTTAAAGTAACTTTGTTTTGAAATAACACTAGATAATGGTACAAGGAAACTGAACTATAGGACACCATGGTAGATTTTTTCCCACCCTTCAATATGCTAATTTCTTATTTACTAATTGGACCATCCAAAAGGCTTAATTTTGTATGCCAATTTCATAGGTTTCCACGAGATATTCCAGTGCCTACTTGGGAAAGTAACCTATTGTTCTTTATTTAGTAAAGAGTTCATCTTTGATTTCTATGCAATTTACTAAAACTCTCATGCATCCATTCTGTACTTAAATGCACACTAAGATGGGATATTTCTCAAATCTTTAGTATGATACCTAGCAGAGAAGTTGAATTGCTTCGAATTTTTTAGGTTCAATCTTGTTCCCTGTCTACTCAACAAGTTTCTATGTTGTTCAAAACTTCATATTCTTCTAGCCAAAGTAGAAACTCAACAACACCACCAATGAAACCTTCCAAATTCAAAACCTTAGAAATGTATTTCTTGTAGGTTTATTGGATGAACAAAAAATAAGTTTAGTCAACTTGATTTATTTTTCAAATTTAAAAAATTTCTAATCATATTTTTATGTCTCATGATGATAGCAAAGGGGTGTTCTCTGGGTGTGCAAGACCTACAAAGATCATCTTTATGTGCTAAAAATGTCCCTGCCTCTCCACAAGCAAAGTTATACCTAACATATATGTTTTGGGCCTTAGAACAATGTGCATAGATGGGTTAACAGATCAAATGTGTCTTCATCAAGATTCAAATGGGAAATATTAACCTTAAACTACAAATCTAAAACCCTACATAGCTAGGAACTATTTGGTTAGCTAGAAATTATTATTAGTGATACTAATTTTCTTCATCTTCTTAATCTTGATACTAGTTACTATTTGTCTAACTAAATTTTATAATACAAAAATATTATAATTTAATTACAAGTAGCAAACTATTTGAATAATTCTATTTAAAAATATGTTCATCATCATTAGCTGATAATTTCCTTATATGACAATACAATAATTTCATTATACTATAATAATACTAGAATTTCATTATACTGCCATTAGCATAATATACTATATTATTAACTAAATTTAAAAAATCAAAATAGAATTTTTGAATAGTTTTAAATAATAAGTTATCTTAATTAAGAATATGACTATACATTCTAAATTAAAAAAATTCTATGGAATTGTATTTTTGTACTTTAATATACTACATATAAATTAAAATCATAATATGAAACTGTATTGGAACAATAATAAGCTAAAAAATATTAACCAAAATAACTTTTTTTTAAAAATGTTTCAAAACAAGTATTTAAATTTATTTCTCCCCTTTGAAATCAAATGATTATTTTCAACTTTATTTTGTCTAATTTTAATCAAGTTAATTTTTTTCGGTTCCATTTTAATATTAATTTGAATAAGTTGTATATGTTATTATTTCCATTTATTGTTATTTTCCACTGGATTAAAGAAATAAAAACCTGTTTTGATAATTAGATAGAAGAATGTTGTTTGATATGTTAAAGCAGGCCCAAAAATAATTTAAAACATCATAACAACTGTTAGAAATAGGGAAAAATAGAGCATAAACAGATCTGAAACAATAATATATTATTGGAACTTGATTACAGTCATCCAACACTTCAATCCAGTCCAAAGCTTTCCAATGCTTTCTAGTTCCATTGTTTTCTTGTGCCCAGCACATATTTATAGTTGCAATACAAAATTTGGAAACTCCTAATTTCTAGAATAGTCCACGTCTTTGGAATGTTCTACTTTCAATCTGGATTGTTCTACTCTTTGCCTAGATTGTTCTATGGAAGACTCTAAAAAGTCTCATCTTCTTGGCATCTTCTAGACAATTCTTAACATTCTAACATCCCCCCTTAAGATTGGCTAGAAGAATACAAAGAAAATACAAAAGAGAGGGGAACATTATATAACTATTCCCCCTTAATGTTCACCTCAATCATGCCCAGCATATCGCGTAATTTCAAAAATTTGGCCTCAAGCATACTCTTAGTAAATATATCTGCTTCTTGGTCTTCACTTGGACAAAATTGGAGATTAACAAAACTTTCTTGAACAAGATCCCGAATATAGTGAACATCAATCTCAATGTGCTTTGTTTTAGCATGAAAAACATGATTGGTTGCAACTTGTTTGGCACTTTGATTATCACAATACAAAGTAGTAGCTTAATCTTGTGCAAAACCAAGCTCAAATAAAAGATTTCGAATCCAAACTACTTCCTTTCTTGCTTCTTTTGCTGCTCTATATTCTGCTTCGCAAGAAGATAATGATGTAGTTGTTTGTTTTTTTGCTACTCCATGTAATAGGGCTTGATCCAAGCTGAAAAACATATCCTCCAGTATATTTTCGATCATCTATATCACCACCCCAGTCAGAATCTGTAAAGCCAATCAAATAAACTGAAGACTTGTAACTATAATGTATGCCTTAGTAAATGGTTCCATGAATGTATCGCAAAATCCTTTCGGTAGCCAAACAATGACTTTCTTTCGATTCCTGCATAAATCTAGATACCATATTGACTGGAAAACAAATGTCTGGTCTGGAATGGGTTAGATAAACCAAGCTACCAATAAGCTATTTATATAAAGTAGCATCTACATTCTTGGAGGTACATTCCTTAGTAAGCTTAACTGTAGATTGGAAACGAGTAGGGGTTGGCTTGCATTCAAGTATTTTAAATTTTTCTAAAAGATCCAAAGCATATTTTGTTTGAGATGAACAACCCATCATGCATCCTACTAATTTGCAAGCCATGAAAATAATTTAGTTCACCCAAATCACTCATATGAAATGCCCTTTTAAGATCTGATTTCAAATCATTAATTAGCCCAATATTTGATCTAGCTATGACTAAATCATCTACATAAATTGCAACAAGAATAATGTCATTTTGCACTCTCTTCACATAAAGATTTGGATATGATTTACATTTCTTAAACCGATAAAGCTAAAAATACCTATCAATCTTCTCATTCCAAGCTCTTGGTGCTTGTTTAAGTCCATAAAGTGACTTCTTTAATCTGCAAAAAAGGTTAGGATGTTTTTGATCTATAAAACCATGTGGTTGATCCATGTATATTTATTCATATAAATATACATCCAAAAATGCATTTTTAACATCCATTTGATGAATATGCCACCCAAGACTAGCAACCAAATAAAAAATAATTCTAACCGTATTCATTTTAATAAGAGGAGCAAATGTTTCTTCATAATCAACACCCTCTTCTTGATTGAATCCCTTAGCAACCAATCTAGCTTTAAATTTTTCTATAGCACCATGTGATTTAAATTTTGTTTTAAAAACCCATTTGCAACCAATCACATTCTTACCTTTAGGAAATGGCACAAGTTCCCAAGTTTTATTCTTCACCAAAGCATCATATTCTTCTTTCATAGCTTGCTCCCATTCTTTCTTCCCTCTAGCTTGCTCATATGAAATTGGATAATTAATCTATAACACTTTGGCCATAAGAGCACTACCATTCTTTTCTTGGAGTTTTGGCCCTTGCCCATATATATCTTCAATGCTCCTTATCTTTTGTCTAGCTGAAAATTCATCTTCATCATCACTACCTATAGAGAATGGCTGGTCAAAAACATTAGTTGCTTCATTTTCAATGGTATTGTTATCATTTGTAGAAGTGCACAACTCATCTTTTTCAATATTTCCTTATAAAATATTTGAAAAATTGGAGGCATTTTTTGGATGAGAAGTGGCAATAAGTTGTGATTCTTCGTCAAACTTTACATCTCTACTAACAAAAATCTTCTTTGTTGCCAAATCATATAACCTATAAGCCTTTGATTCTTCACTATAACCCATAAATAAACACTTCTGACTCTTTGCTTCTAACTTTTTTCTCTTTTCATCAGGAATGTGTGCCCAAGCAAGACAACCAAACACTTTAAAATACCCAACATGAGGTTTTCTTCCACTCCATGCTTCTTCAGGAGTAACATGTTTGATGGCTTTCGTAGGAATTCTATTCACAATATGTGTAGCACAAGAAACAACCAAACCCAAAAATTTATTATGTAGGCTTTTAAAATACAACATACAATGAGCCATTTCTAGAAGAGTTCTATTCATCTGTTCAGCAACTCCATTTTGTTGAGGTGTATATGGAGTTATTCTTTGTACTTTCATACCACAACTTTCACAAAATGACTCAAATGCATAGTTACAATATTCACCCCCATTATCTATCCTTAAACATTTAATTCTCTTTCCACTTTGATTTTCAACTAATGCTTTAAACTTTTGGAAAACCTCAAGTACTTCACTTTTCCTTTCAAGAAAATAAACCCATACTCTCCTACTATAATCATCAATAAAGGTGAGAAGATACCTGGCACCTAAAAGAGAAGGATAACTCAGTTCACATAAATCATTATGAATGAGTTGAAGAGGATGGTTAGCTCTCCATGCTTTTCCTGAATCAAAAGGATCTCGATGGTGTTTACCTAATACACATCCTTCATATACACCTTTAGTGGCTAAAATCTTTGTTAATCCTCTAACCATATCCATTCTAACCATATCTTGTAATTTTCTATAATTTATATGTCCAAGTCTTGCATGCCAAAGTTTTGATATATAATCAGTTTGAGCAATCAAAGCATGAGGAAAAGTGTATTCATCATCAACAAAGCCAACAAATTTAAAGAGACTCTCCTTATGACCAACTCTACCAATAGCAATTATATTTCTTGGGTCTCCTTTATCTCTAACAATCACTTGATCAACAGTAACAACAAACTCATAACCAGCTTCAACAATTTTATATACTGAAAAAAGATTTAAACCTAACCCTTTAACCAATAAAACATTTTTCAAAGTCCCATTTGTCACATTAACAGTTTTGGTTCCTTAAAATGGAAGCTTCATTTTATTGCCAATAGTTATTTCTTGATCTGAATTCTTTCCTTCATTAAAATCAACAAACAAAGATCTATCTCCAATCATGTGATAAGATGCTCCTGAATCTAAAATCCATTCTTTATTAAGATCTGAAGCAAAATAACCCCCTTTAACAATGGATTTAGAAGTTACCTCCATACCTTTTTCTTGTTTTTGGAAGGTCATAGCTAGAAAGTTATTTCTATCCATCTTGCTATCCTTAAACTTTTCTTGCTTGGGCTTATATTGCTGCCTTTCATTGGCCCTTTTCTTCAAACAAAATTTCTCCATGTGGGTTTCACCTCCACAATACCTGCAAACAATGGGTTTTCTTCTTACTTGCTTTTCAACACCATCATTTCTAGATAAGTGGTTAGAACCATCATCATTTCTAAAATTATTATATCTTTTCCAATTCTTTTTTCCATCAAAATTTCTATAATACCCTTTACCCTTAGCTGCAAATGCATGATTCCTTTTAATATATCCTTCTTTAATAAGTTGAAACTCTTCATCTAAAACTGATTTACAAAATTGATCAAATGTTTGTTGGGGGGTATTGGGATTTAATTGAATAACTCTTTTTCTTGATTCTTTAAATACTTTATAGGGTTGGGGAAGCTTGCTTTCAACCATAGCAATCAACTGAAAATATTTTCTTTCATATTCAGCACCTATTTTCTTCAATTGGGCATTTAAATAAGTAACCTCATTCAAATAATCACTCATCTTTTCAAAATCACTCAAATCTAAATTCACCAATTTTTCTTCTATACTAAATATGCTTGCAATATCTGCATCTTTATAATCATTTTCTAACTTTTCCCATAACTCTATTAGATTATCGACATCAACAAATCTTCTATTTAGATTGGGGCTCAAAGCTTTACCTATAATACCTCTTGCTTGCTCCAATTTGCATTTCCGCAACTCCTTTTCTCTATCATTTTGTTGAGGTTCCCCAATTTCTTTATTCACTATCCTCCATAAAGCCTTCTCTCTTAGAGCATTCTTGACTGCAATCTTCCAATCTGCAAAACCACTTCCATCAAAGATTGGCAAGCTCTCATTTGTAGAACCCATTTTTAAAAAAATCAGAGATTACTTCAAAAAATTAATTCATCAACAGCTCAGCCCTATTAAAAGATCTCTAGCTTTTATTGAAATCCCAAAAACAGTCTTCTAACAAACCTATGCTCTGATACCATGTTAAAGTAGGCCCAAAAACAATTTAAAACATCATAACAGCTGTTAGAAACAGGGTAAAACAGAGCATAAACAGATCTGAAACAATAATATATTACTGGAACTTGCTTACAGTCATCCAACACTTCAATCCAGTCCAAAGCTTTCCAATGCTTTCATATGCTTTCTAATGCCATTGTTTGCTTGTGCCCAGCACATATTTATAGTTGCAATACAAAATCTGGAAACTCCTAATTTCTAGAATAGTCCACATCATTGGAATGTTCTACTTTCAATCTGGATTGTTCTGCTCTTTGCCTAGATTGTTCTATGAAAGACTCTAAAAAGTCTCATCTTTTTGGCATCTTCTAGACAATTCTTAGCATTCTAACATGATATTTGTTTAAATAGAGTTTTTGAAAAAATATATTTTCTTTGTTTCATACATACTTCTAATTTTGTAATCTAATTAAATAATGTGTGAATGCATATTTTATGAATTCACCAATCCCCAAATCTATATATCAAAATGATACTGTTATATCAAAACCACTCCAAGCTCACGAGACAAAAAAATGTCATCTTTGGCATCTAATGTGTTGGTGTTATATTCTGCATCATGTAACTTGAGCCACGCTTAGCCATGACACGTCAAATTGCCCATGTGGCGTCAGAAGATCCAACACATTCTTTGACACAGCTAAACACGCCTACGTGGAAAAGGGCCAAAAGAGTGAATGTTTGCAGAAAATCCGGAAAGACAAGTGGTAAGTGGCGGAGGTCAACCCATTGACTGCACAAGACGAAATATGCTAGTTGTGGTGTAAAGTCCGTGGAGGACAAAAGCAAAATGGCAGAAGGTGGAGTTTTATCGGCACTTTGCACCAACACATTGTGCAAAGTGCAATGTGCACCTCTACGTCTGCATTCCACACAGCATATGCATGAAGATTAGCGGGAAAATCAAAAGACAATCAGTAAACATGTGGACGTGCCCACATGCGCACAAGAAGAGATCCAACGTAGCATTTGATACAGCCAACTTGCCACGTTAGACGTAAAATGGTTAATGTAAATGCAGCAGCATTCTTAAACCATGCCCCAGCAAAAACCGTGCCATGTGAAAAAAAGCCATGCGAAGACACTTCGTCATGTTGTTAAGCCTGCCCACGTGGAAGGTGAGAGAAACAAGAAAGAATTTAAAATTTTGAGAAAGCATGGCAGAGGTCAATGTGATGACTGCAGGTTGTGAAAAATACAAAACATGGTCCAAAGTTCTGCCAGAGATGTGAGCTTGAAATGCAAGTACACGATGGTACGGTGAACCCTGCGGAATGTGAAGCTTGAAGGTGCACGGTGGAGGGCGGAGTCTTCCATGCACTTTGCACCAATGAAAGATACAATGTGCAAAGGGTTACTCTCCTCTGCACCCCGCAAGCAGAAGAAGACAAGGGAAGATTGCAGAAAAATACAGCGGGGAAAGCACATGCCAAAAGCATGTGTCAAGTTGCAAAACATAGTTCTATATAGAACGCAAATTGCCTGGAGTGTTCCGCGGCCCGCCAGAAAGAAAATGAATTAAAGTTTGGTAAATATGGGAGGCTACCATGCACTTTGCACCAATGCAAGGTGCAAAGTTCAATGTGCACCTCCATCCCCCCATCTTGCAGTATAGGCGTTAAGATAAAGAAGCAGGAAAGTTGAAAGGTGAAATGATAGAGAGGGTACGAGTGCTCCAGTTGTGCATGGGAAACAACACCCAATGGAAATAATTTTTTTATTAAATCTAGGAAAGTAGATCCATCTGTGTTGGTAGTACTATCCCCTCCACGCATCTTGATTTTTCTTGAGAGAACAAATAATGGCAAAAGTCCAAAAATCTACTTTTCAAAGAAGTTGTTTGACATGCACTGAAAGTTTCCTGTGACAGTTATAGTAAAAAATGGCACGAACAGGTTAGGCCAATAGACAGGTCTCAAATGGGAAATTTATAATGCTTTAGCCACACATAACTATTCTTTCATAAGTTGATCAGTAATGCTGGTGATGCAGTGGATAATCTTTGCTTCTTAAGTGCTATAGAACTTCGTCTTCCTGGGAATGGTGGTGGATTAGAGATTCGAATTTAAACAGACAAATAAAGTGGGACTATTGTGTTGATGGATCCTAATAAGGTATTTCTAAGAGGGGCATATATTTCTCCACCCCTCAAAACTAAGGATAAGCTTGAGTATGCAGATTCTGAAAACGGCTCTTGAATCTTGTCAAAAGCTGTTCGTAATTGTATCCCTCCCAATATTCATATGGAAGGGGGTTTGAGCGAATTAAATGAGTTTAGTCAACAAACTATTGCAAATGATTTTGTTTCCCAAAGTGAGAATTCTTCATGATCAAGAACATTATAGTTTTCCACAATTGGAGACTAACGGTTCGTTAGGTTAAGTTGCAATTGCATGGATGTCCTCTTTACATGCATGGATGATAGTTGGGATGCAATAGCAGCATCTATTTCTTCAATGGATTTGGAATCTGAGGTCTCTGATTTAAATTGTCACATAGTAGATGTTGCCCTTGATTCAAAATCATGAATAATATCTGAGAAAATTATTTCCATACAGCAGGTGGAATATGATTCACATTTACAGTTTGCTAAATGCAATTCTAATGAGCAAAAAATAAATGTGAACCCAAGAGAGTGCATGTCTGGGTAACAAATACTTTTGCTAGTGAAGATTTCATATTCACATGAATTGTGCAAATGGGATAGATTATTGTGCTGAAGTATCGTATAGGGAACGGTAACTTGAGCTTCTAGTCAAAAATCATTTACAGGGTATACTGCTGAGCCAGGCTGGAAATGGAGAATATTGAAAACATCATAAATCTGCCAATTTCAAAAAATTACAAATGAGACCCCAAATTTCCTAGGAAGGTTCAGTGGGAAGTGCATCGTGCAAAATGTAAATTCTTAAATTACACCATGTAAAAAAGCAGGATATCCAAAGTGCACCGTGCAAAGTGCATTCCCATCTACAGATCTTGTGGACTACAAAGGGAGATATGAGAGGGAAGAGCACGATGTAAATTGGTTTTGTGCAAATTTTCAAAAAAGGGTCAAGATTTCCCCAAAAAGTAAAAAGTGAAAATAATGTATTTATGCATTAAAACAGAAATATGGAGGAAACTAGAAAAGACAAATTTGTAAAAAAGCAAATGTAAAAATTCCAAATGTGAAAAAAGTAAAGGTGCAAAGTGCAAAGTGTGAAAAAACAAGTTAGAGCCAAAAAGTAAAAAGTTGAAAATAACCTAACTTATTATATTTTCAATTGTTTTGCTTGTCCAAGCCCCTCCATGGGAGAGAAATTATAGGTTTGCATGTCTAAGGTGGGCCACTCTAAATAAGATCTCTCGAGTAACCAATGATCTAGAATATTCCCAAGCCATCAGTGCAAGAGAAGGGTGTTCCATGGCATGAATAAGAGGAAGGGCATCTATCTAGGAAGTTCCAGTTGTGTATGTAAGTGGCCAAGGGCATCTCTAGGCAGTTACACAAAAGACAAATCATTTATTTGGCTCCTCAAATGATTATTCACTTTCCAAATCATGCAGAAAGCATCTCTAGCCAAGAAATCAAGAGATTTTCTCTAAATATTCATCATTGCTTGTAGAGGCAGTTGTAACAATCATTTTTTGTGTAAATACATAACAATTATAGGCATGGCAGAGGGTTTTGTCTAGTTGGGAGCATTTTGGCAGAACTTAGAGGGGTGTTTTGCACTTTTACAAATTGCAATCCTCACTACCAAATTTGAAAATGGTAAAAAATGTATAAATAGAAGGGTCTTCTTCTATTGAAGGGTTGGTTATTGTTGGTCTTTACTTTTCTCTCTATGTATAGGATCTTCCAAATATTTGAGATATCTATTGTGTGTGCATTTTCCCTCTCTTACTAAGGTGATTGTAGCTTGCACAACCATTAACAATCTATATGAGCATCTCTATATGTCTCCCCTATCCAACATGGAGCAAATCCACCATGTTTTTCCCCATGGCAACATTTTGAAACATTGATGCATGTAAGATTTGTTTTCAAGTTAATGAAAAATACATGTGATTCTTTACTGTATCTTGTTAATTAAATGCAAGGAGATGTTTTACATGTTGTGCTGATTAAATATCTAGATTTGTGTTCTCTACTGGTTATCATTTTGGGCATAAATATGGGTTATAAACCGCTTTTTGCCTAGGTATTTACAAATTTTTTTTTTAATACCTCATTAGGGAACCCTAGGTTCATGAATTTAGTAGGAGAAATTAATTTAGATTCATGTTTTAGTGCATGTTCTAAGGTTTTATGGATCATTTGGGTATTTGCAATATATTGGCACCAATGTATGCAAATTTCTCCTTGTAGTTTCTATGACTTGTATTTCAATTTTTCTTACATCTTTTCAATAAGTTATGTTATGTACATTGAAAGAAACCCTTCTATTTAAAAGATACTAGTACACCACCCTTCATTTTTTTATCTAACTTGTCAAACCCCATCCTACCCTGCATATAAGACACCCATTTCATATCTTAAGTGTTATTTGCTTACAGATGTAAAAAACATTATATATTTAGCATGTGTCTGCATTTTTTGTTTTAAATCGTAGCATTTTAATCTCTTATTTAGCCTCTATGTTGTTCAAAATTCTTTGAAATGATGGTTGTAATCAATTTTATATCTACCTTTAGTAACTTGTAACTGACTTAGAACATTTGCTTATTTCATGCAACAACCCTTCTCAGGTGGAGTGAGAAAGTTTGGTTGTGTTCTAGTTAGATTTGTATTCCCTTATGCTAAAACTTCTCATGAAGGTTCAAATGTAGAATCTCTCCATGTAAACAAGCTACCCAGTAGGTACTTTCACCTTGGCTCATGTAGATCCAAAATTAGCATGCAACTAACCATACCCTTTGTCGATGCCTCGTAGTCATCTTCTACATCGAATTAATTCTAGATGCCAAACCCTTCCCTGGTTACATTGACATACTAGTAGGTTTATCATCTTTGTTTTCTATTTTCTTTAAGTGTACAAGGTCGAGCCTATGAGTTGTAAAATTGGGAACCAACACTTCCTCTAGATCCATTATCAAGGAATAATTATTTATGCCCATATTATTGGGGACTCTTGCAAAGAGCTACTGCTATTTTAAGGTTCTCTACCCATTTGCACTGAGTTGATTATATTTCATCTACCAACATTACACACTCAACTACCACCATTTTTAGGGACTAAACTGAACTTCTGGTCACTTGTGTTGTGATGAATTCTTGTAGAGAGATGTGAGTGTTTCACCTTGCTATTACTACATTTCTATGACTATCTTGGTTGTCAATGTTGCAGGACTCCACTAGGGTCATGCCAGGAAGTTTTTAAGGTTTGACAATTTGACTTCTATAATGTTTATTGTAAAGAGGTATTAATATTATATGTTGGAAGGTGTCTTTTCCATTTTGAACATAATTATGAAAATTTTAGTGTCTTTGTGCTGTTATCTCATCATTAAACTCAGAAAAGTGTGTTTTAAGCATATATGAAAACTAGTTTATGAACTATTATATTCTAGAATTTTCATTCTAGTATTGATTCTAATTTTATCACCTAGTTTCAAGGAAGATCAGTGCCTATTTTGAATATCTTCATTTCATTTTTCATAGTTCTTTCTTGTTTGCAAAGCTAGAAGGATTAAGATCATCCTTTAAAGGTGAGTCATCCAAAAAGCTTGTCTCACCTCTATGTTTGTACCAAGGAAGATGGAGACAAGTTTGGAGGCCTATTGAAGGGCAAAGTTCAGCTACTAAAGACTCTTCAAATTGTCAAGATTTTGATAATCTCAATATTTTTTTAAACTCCCCATTATTAAGGATTATCACATCTCTTCTACTAATTTTGAAACACATAGTCCCATTTATTTTCTAGGTCCTTGTCAATCACCTAAATCCCCTCTCAAGTCTAATCTACTAAGTCCACCTCATTCACCCTCTCATATCCATTTACCATTTATTATTGAACCTCCTATTGAACCAATTGTGAGGCATAGGGATCAAGAGGAGAATACATGTCTTTCATTCCATGTTCCTAGATTTAGACCTATCAATTTTGATGAGTTAGAGAAGGCTATCCTAATGAGGTCCCAATGAAGTTAGGAAATGCCTCCCAAAATTTTAAGGGAACAATGTAGTAAGTGGTGATCAACATTTGAGGGCCTTTTCAAATATTATTGAAGATTATGAGATTGAGTACTAGGATGTGTATATTATGTTATTTGTGCACATGTTAGAAGAAGATGCTTGAAAATGGTTTAATTCTTTTCCTGCTATATGTATTGATTCATGAGAAGAGATGCAAAAAAAATTCATAATTTAGTATGGTGTTAGGATTGATCAAAAGTTTCTCTTGGCTGAATTTAAAAATATCAAGAAGAATCCTAATGAGTGTGTGTAGGATGTTAACACTCGATTCAACAAGACTATGATGTAACTACATAAAAGCATCAGACCCAATAATACAACATGATTGATAAATTATTATTATGACTTTGATAATAAGGATGCATACTTCTTGAGGGACAAGGCTCCCACTAACCTACAGTTGGTGTTTAATATGCCCATCCAAGTTGAGAACAACATTAAGGCTATGGGAAAGCCCTTGAACAAGTAGGTTGATTTGAAGTTGGTCAATCCAAAAAAACACAGCCCACTAAGATAGACAACTTGGAGGAAACTATCAAAGCATTGGCCTTTGTTGTCAAATAAATGTCATACAAGTTGGCTAGAGCTTAAAAGGGGGTCCCTCAAGTGTCTACTATTTACGAATTGAATACAAATCAAAATTAAGCACAAAGGGGCATACTTTCCACAATAGAGATAATGATAGAAGGAAGAGGCTTTCATGTGAAGATACAACAGATAAAATTAGAACAGAGAGGCTGGAAAGGAAATGCCAAGGTAATTTTTTTAAATTTTGATATAGACATTGATTGGTGTGACAAGTGCTTACTACCACATTCTCCATGTGATACTACTGAACAAGTTCATGAAGATCTGAATGAACCAAAATATGCATCATCTAACTATGATATTTTCATTTTTGATTGTCAAATACCTCATATTGAATTGACATCCTCCACATAATTGTTGAATAATAGTATGTTTGATTAGTTTTGGAGTGTTGTTAAATTGGAGAGTGTCCCAACTTTTGAATTTTCTTGTTATGTTAATGTGTCACAAACATATCAATTACCCATCCATGATTTTGATCTTTTGCATGCTATGATGATAAAAAAATTATCCTGGGATAAATCCATTAGTTGAGGATAGGTAGCTATTAATTAATGTAGCAATTACCCAAAAGAAAGAATACAACTTGAGAAATAAGAAACCAAGTGTTTCTCCTCAAGACACTGCCCCTACAAATTCAAAAGTAGGGAATGTAATCAAGGAAACAAAGAAAGCTACAATAGTCCCATAAACTTCCAAGATAGCATCTATAATCTAAGATGTTAAAACTAGAGGATCTCATGATAAGAGAAATAGTACACCCATATTGTCTAGCATCCTTAAGGGTGCTAATTAGCTCAATCAAAATACACTTTTGAAGGTTGTTGTTAAAAATATTAATCCATCCCAGCCTAATCCACTTCATACCTTGAATGACTTTATTCTAGATGAAAGTGCCATTAATCTTCCACTAAATACACCTCTTCCTTAGTATAGTGAGTGTGATATGGCTCAAGTGTTGAGTCAAATAAAGATCACAATACCATTTGTTGAGTTATCATGAATACTTGAACACACAAAGATGTTATTTAAATATTTAGAATTTGGTGAAAGGTTAGTTACAAATGAAGTTGAGTTACCCCAAGCAACGATAGAAGAAGATGAAGAATCAGAAGAGGTTATGTAACCTACTCTGAAGGTCTATTTGGGGACTATGCTTGTAGAGAGTTAGTTTAATGTGGACCTATTTTATATGAATTTATTGATTAATGGTTTAGGTGTTCACAACTATGTGTTTGATTCTAGTACTTCTTGTAATGTGATGCCCTTAGGTGTCCTCAATGAGCTTGGAGTAAAGATCAATTTGGCAAGTGTTATGGCATGGACTCAAGAGAGGTTCAAATTTTTGGACAAGTTAAGGCAATGGTGGTATAGTTGTTAGTTCATCTTGGAAGGTGCCTAAACATGGACATAGTAGTTGTATAATACCCACCTAAGTGGGGGGATGTTGTTGTCACATAAATGGGCTCCTAGCATGGGTGGAAGTGTGCAGATGGACCTTTTCTATGCCACCATTCATTTGGAGGTTAAGATGGCAACAATTTATAGAGATCCAAAGATGGTATATGTGATTAAAGATTTGAATCATGATCCCAATGAAGTGTTGTACATAGATATTGATCTTGGAAACGTTATTAGGATTGTGGATATTAGTGAATAATTTATTGTTCTTGATGTTGAGCCTGACAAAGAAAATGCATTTTGGAAGATATGCTTTGATGGGGCTTGCTCCAACCTTGAAAATGGAGATAAGGTTGTCTTATCAACCCCTAATGGTAAATGTTTTATGTTTTCTTTCTATCTTTCTTTTCATTTCACTAACAATACTATTGACTATGATGCACTCTTTCTTAATATGTGGATTGCCTATAAATATGGAATCAAATGTTGAATTATCAAGGGTGAATATGAGTTAGTGGTAAATAAAGTATAGTTATGTTACCAGGAAAAATAAAAGGTTGAAACAATATTAAAATGTTGTTTTGGACTTGCTGGAGTTCTTTTATGCATTCAATATTTATTATCGCAAGAGGATTTTCAACCAAGAAGATGACAGACTTGCATGTTTAGGTGATCAATTTGACTTTGTAAATGTGATCCCTCACAACCAATATCTTGTGGAAGTTATTGTTAGGCATTCAATCCTAAATAATGTTCATCACTGGTAGGTCTTTGATGATGATGAATAGGTTAAGAGGTTTTTGAACTATTAGGCTGAGTTCCACGATTAGCTCATAGACTTGGAATCCATGGTTCAAGGCAGTGATGGGAAGGAGACTTTATTTCTGAAAGACATCATTCAATTTAAAATAGACACTATCCTAATAAGATTGGTCAGTTTATAAGTGTATTTTGATGGAGTTGATAGAATCAAGTTGAGAGACTCATCCATTTCAAAAGATATGACTGAATACAACTTGGGTTCTCATGAGAATCCAAGAAAGGTTTGGCTAGGTACTTAACTAAGTGCAATAGAGAAAAAGGCTTACATATAGCTGGTAAGGAAGTACTAAGATTGATTAACATGGTCTTATTTTGAGATAAAAGTGTATAGGGAAGACTTGTTCCAGCACGTCATCCCATTGTAGCCTAATAATAAACCTTTTAGGTGGAAACTAAAACCCATTAACCCCATCTTGGCCACCAAGATGAGGGATGAATTAAAGAAGCTAAGTGATAGTGTTATCATTCAGGCCATTAGATATTCATCATGGTGGTAAACTTAGTCCCTGTATGAAAGATAAATGATGACATCAACTTGTGTGTGAATTTTAGAAATCTAAACAAAGCCTCTCTAAAAGATAATTATTCCCTACCTAATATGGAAAACTATTGCAAAGTGTTATTGGTTCAGAAATGTTGTCCACATTAGATGGCTTGTAAGATTAGAACTAAGTTGTGATGAAATAATTTAAGAGGGCCAAGACCATGTTCACAATGCGTTGGGTCACATATTTGTATATTTAGATGACTTTTAGGTTAATGAATGTTGATGAAATATTCTAGTGACATATGAACATAGATTTTATAGGTATAATTAAACAATTCATTATTATGTATCATGATGACATTATTGTGTACTTCTAAATAAGAGAAGAGCATTTGGAGCATCTTAAAAAGTTGATGATTAGGTGCAGGGAGTTAGGGATTTTACTTAATCCTAAGAAGTACCACATTAGAGTATAGAAGGCCAAGTTGATGGGATATATAGTGTTCAAGGATTGTGTCATGATTTACCTTGAGAGGATCAAAGCTATTAACAAAGTGAAAATCCCATAGTCCAACAAATGAATTCAATATTTTTTGGATATATTAAATTTTTAAGAAGGTTTGTGCCTAATTTTGTAGATATCACTTTGCATATCACTTCCATGATAAACAAGTACTAGACCATCAAATAGGAGGAGAAGGCCATGCAAGCATTTATTGACATCAAGGGGGATTTAAAGTCTACTCCTATTTTGACCAGTCCTAATTACACAAAGCCATTCCAAGTAGTCTTTTTTGCATCATACAATACTATTGCTATTCTATTACAAAAGAATTATGGTGGTTATGATCAGCCCATAGCTTTCTTTATCAAAGGTATACATTGTTTTGAACTGAACTCCACTATCATGGAAAAACAAGCTTTTGGTCTTTTGAAGGCTATTACAACATTTAGGCCATATATTTTGACTTCATAGATTATTGTCTATGTCCCTCACACCATTGTGAAGGACATTTTAACTTAGATCGAAGTATCTAGTAAGAGGTGTAGGTGGGTTAACAAATTATAGAAGTATGACATATATATCTAGACCAAAATATTAATAAAAGGGATTGGTCTAGCCAAGCTTATGGCTAAAACCAATTTACAAGATATTGAGGTAAACACTACTATTTTTATTGTTGATGAATCCTTGAGTCAATTTAACACATCTTTGTGGTATAGAGACATTGTTTACTACTTGAAAAATTTGAACTATCCCCCTGACTTGGATAAGAATCAAGAAAAAGTCTTAATCTTATTTCCCAAAAATACCTCTTGACTAAGAATGGATTATCATGAGAGAATACATATGGGGTTCTCCTAATATGTGTGTTAGAAGAACAAACTGCTGACCTAATTAAAGACTCCCATAGTGGATTTTATTATGTCCATTTTGTACCTAAAGTTATAGCTCATAAAATCCTAAGCCCTGGTTATTTTGGCCATCAATATTTAAGGATGTTACTAAGACAGTCATAAGGTATGAGGATGAAAGCTTTAGGTTCTCTTCCCATGTAGCCTATGATGATTGAAGGCCCATTGAAACAGTGGGGAATGGATTTAATTGGATAAATAATTTATTATTCAAGCATTGGGAATAGATTAATACTAATTTCAATTGATTACTTCACCACATGGGTCGAAGCAATCCCTTCAAATAAATTAACACACCAAGTAGTCATAGATATTTTTCTAAATTAGATTATTTGTAGATTTGGTATGCCTATTAAGATAATTATTAATAATGCCATGAGCTTTAAAGCCAAACCTTTGGTTGCATTATGTAAAGACTATAGGATTAAATTGACCTATGTTTTTACCTACAATCCTCAAGGAAATGGGCAAGCTGAATCAAGTAATAATAACTTGCTCAAGATCATTAGACATACTTTGGAAGCAAACAAGAAGTGGGGTGAAAAGTTGAAGTTTGCTATGTGGGCCGATACAATTATTCGTAAGAGATCTATAGTCAAAAGTCCTTTTGAGTTTATTTATGGATCTTAAGTAGTGTTTCCTATGAATTTATAATTAACAACCTATTAGTTCATGCAACAACTAGAAGATGATGATAAAATTAACCACTATGAAAGTAGGATGAACCAGATTACTGAGCTTGATGAAATTTTAAGACAAGCTCATGAAAGACACATCAAGTTTAAGGAAAGGACAAATAAAATATTTGATAGGAAGGTCACTCCACGTACCTTCCAAGTAGCCAATCTAGTTCTACTTTTGGATAGTAGGCATAAGGAAAAAAGGAAACATGGTAAATTTGATGGCTTGTATATGGGTCCTTATCATATTGACTACAAGATTAGGGAGCATACTTTCTTCTTGAGATATTTAGATAATGAAATACTAGAGCTACCAATCAATGGTAGACATCTAAAATGCTTCCTTGATTAAGTCCTTAAACATGCGTAATATATTATGTAGTGTTTTATTGCTTTGTCTTTCGTTTGCTTGTTTTGGGCTTTGTTTTTGTAGTTTCCTTTCATGTATTTTGTCATGTGTTCATTTTCATATCCTCCTAATCTATTTTTGTTAATATACCATGTTTTGTTGAACCTTAATGAATGTTGCTTAACTGTTGACTTTGTGGCCCAATGGATTGGCACCTAGTCTTGTGTTGTGGGGTTATTTGCACACCTATAAGGGTTGTACGTCCCTGGGCAAGAGAAAATATTTGTAGTATATTATGCACCATGTAACTCAAGCTACATGCAGTCATGATATGTCAAATTACCCACGTGGCATCAAGAGATCCAACAAAGCATTTGACATAGGCAAATAAGACTATGTGGAAAAGGATCAAATGAGTGAATGTTTATAGAAAATTTAGAAATAAATGTGGTAAGTGGTAGAGGTCAACACATTGACTACACAAGACAAAATTTTAAGTGGCGGTATAAATTCTATAGAAGATTAAAGAGAAATGGTAAAAGGTAGAGTTTTATATGTACTTTACAATAATACATTGTGTAAATTGCAATGTGCACCTCTACTTCTACATTTCATGTAGCATAAGCATGGAAATTACAAAATTCAAAGTACAACAAGTAAACATGTTAAGGTGCCCACATGGGTATAATAAAAAATCAAATATAGTATTTTATACAATCAACTTGCCACATTAGATGTAAAATGGTTAATTTAAACATAATAACATTCTTAAACCATGCCCTAGTAAAAATCATACCAAATAGATGAAATCGATGTGAAAAAAATCAACCATGTTGTTAACCCTACCCACATGGAAGGTGAGAGAAACCAGTAAGATTTTAAAATTTGAGGAAGCATGGTGGAGGTCAATGTGATGAATACACAGTATGAAAAATATAAAACATGGTCCAAAGTGTCACCAAAGATGTGAGCTCAAAATGCAAGTGTACAAAGGTATGGTGAACCTTGCAGAATGTGAAGTGCAAAGGTGCACAATGGAGGGTGGGGTCTTCCATGCACTTTACACCAATGCAAGGTGCATCTTGCAAAGTACTACTCTACCTACACACCTCATCGGTAAAATAAGACAAGTAAATCTTGTGGAAAAATGTAGCAGGGAATGAACATGACAAAAGCTTGTGTTAAATTGTAAAACATAGTTCTATATAGAGTGCAAATTGGTTGGAGCATTTCTCATCCCTAAAAAAAATTTTAAAAAAATTGGTATAAATGGGAGGTTGCCATTCAATTTGCACTAATGATTAGTACAAAGTGCAATGTGTAGCTCCTTTCCCACATCTTGTAGTATAGGAATTAAGATAAACAAGTGGGAAAGTTAAAATGTGAAATGACAGAGAGGGTACAAGTGATCCAGTTGTGTGAGGGAAAGAATACTTAATGGAAATAATGTTTTTTAGTAAATCAAGGAAAGTATATCCATTTATGTTGGAAGTACTACCCCCTCTATGCATCTTGATTTTTCTTGAGAGAATAATTAATGACAAAAGTATATAAATATACTTTTGAAAGAAGTTGTTCTCTACGTACTAGAGGTTTCCTATAATAGTTGGATTCAAAACTATCACAATCAGGCCCAGCCAATATACATTTCTCAAATGGGAAATGTTTAATGCTTTATCCACAAAAAAATATTCTTATATAAGTTGATTGGTAATGTTGGTGATGTAGTGGATCATATTCATTTCTTAAGCATAACAGAGCTTGGTCTTCTTGGGAATGGTGGTGGATTAGAGATTCAAAATAAAATAGATAATAAAAAAAGTGGGACTATTACATTAATGGATCTTGATAAGGTATTTCCAAGATGGGTATGTATTTTTCCACCCCTAAAAACTAAGGATAAGCTTAAGTATGCATATTCTAAAAAGGTCTCTTGAATCTTGTTAAAACCTATTCATAATTCATATCCACGATAATATGCATATAGGAGGCTTGAATGAATTAAATGAGTTTAGTCATCAAACTATTTCAAATGATTTTTTTTCCCAAAGTTAGAATTCTTCATGATTAAGAGCATTTTGGTTTTCCATAATTGTAGACTACCAATTCACTAGGTTAAGTTGCATTTGCACATATATGTTCTTCATGTGCATGGATGATAGTCAGGATGTAATAATATCATGCATTTCTTGATTGGACATGGCATCTAAGTTCTTTGATTTAAATTGTCACATAGTATATGTTACTCTTGACTCAAAATCAAGAATAAGATCTGACAAAATTAATTCCATATAGTAGGTGGTATACGATGCACATTTACAGTTTGCTAACTGCAATTCAAATGAGAAAAAAACAAATGTGAACCCAAGTGTGTGTATGCCTAGGTAACAAATACTTTTGTTAGTGAATATTTCATATTGAAATGCATTGTGAAAATGGGATAGATTATTGTGATGAAGTATCATATAAAGAGTGGTAAGTTGAGATTTAAGTGAAAAATCATTTATAAGGTATACTATTGAGCTAGGTTGGAAATGAAGAATATTGAATAAATAAGAAATTTACAAATTTCAAAAAATTGCATATAAGACCCTAAATTCCCTAGGAGGGTTTAGTGGGAAGTGGACTATGAAAAATGAAAATTCCTAAATTGTACTATGAAAAAATACAAGGTATCCAAATTTCACCATGCAAAGTGCATTCCCATCTCTAGTTCCTATATGCAACATGCAAATTACACTTGTATAAAATGCACTATACAAGTTGCACTTGTGCCAATTACACCATCAAAATTTCACTTGTACAAATTACATCATGAAAATTGCTCTTGTGCAAATTGCATCATGATAATTTTAGCACACAAATTACACTTGTATAAATTGTGCTGATGTAATTTGCACTTGTACAAATTACACTTGTGCAAATTGTACTTGTTTAAATTACACCATGTAAATTGTACTTGTGCAAATTCACGAAAAATAGCTAAGATTTCCCCAAAAGGTAAAAATTAAAAATAATTCATTTATGCATTAAAATGGAAATATGAGGGAAAATACAAAAGGAAAATTTGGAAATAAATAAATGTGAAAATTATAAAACTACAAAAAATAAAGGTGCAAAGTGTAAAGTTTGAAATATAAGTTGGAGCCAATAAGTAAAAAGTTGAAAATAACCTAAGTTATTGTATTTTAATTGGATTTGGTTGTCCAAGCTCCTCCATGGGTGAGAAATTATAGGTTTGTAATTCCAAAGAGGGCCACACCAAATAAGATCTCTTGAGCAACCATAAATCTAGATTATTCCCATGCCATCATTGCAACAGCTAGTTGTTCCATGGCATGCATAAGAGGAAGGGTAGCTATCTAGGAAGTTCTAGCTATGAAAGCAAGTGGTCAAGGGTATCTCTAGATAGTTACATGAAAGACAAATTATTTGTTTTGATCCTCAAATGAATATTATCTTTCTAGCTCATGTGAAAAACATCTCTAGCCAAGAAATCAAAGGATTTCCTTTGAATCTTCATCATTTCTTGTAAAGGAAATTAAAAAAATAATTTTTTTGTTCAAATACATGAATATTTTAGGCATGAATGATGGTTTATTCTAGCTAGGAGCATCTTGGTAGAAATTGGAGGGGTGTTTTGCATTTTTTAAATTACATCCCTGAATCCTAAATTTGAAAATGGTTAAAAATGTAAAAATAGAAGGCTTGTCTTCTATTCAAGGGTTGGTTGTTGTTGGTCTTTGTTTTTTTCTCTATCTATAAGATATTCTAAATATTTGGGATCTCTATTGTGTGTGAATTTTACCTCTCTTACTAAGGTGGGTATAGCTTGTACAACCATTAGCAAGCTCTAAGAGCATCTCTATATATCTCCGTTATCCAACATGGAGAAAATCCAACATGATTTTCCCCATGGTAGCATTTTGAGACATTGATGTATGTAAGATTTTATTTCAATTTAATGGAAAATACATTTCATTCTTTATTTTATCCTATTAATGAAATGCATTGAGATGTTTTCCATGCTGTGCTGATTGGATATCTATCTTTGTATTCACTATTGGTGTTCATTTTGGATATAAATATGGGTTATAAACACCATTTTTCATAGGTATTTAGAAATATTTTTTTGAATACCTCATTAGGGCACCCTAAGTTCATGAAATTAGTAGGAGAAAGTACTTGAGATTCATGTTTTAGTGTATGTTCTACGGTTTGAGCAATCATATTGGAATTTGCATTGTATTGACACCAATGGATGTAAATTTATCCTTATAGTTTCCATGACTTATTTTTCATTTTTTCTTACATCTTTGCAATAATTTATGTTATGTATTCTAAAATTAACCCTACTATTTGAAAGATAACAGCACACTACCCTTCATTTTTTTTCTAACTTGTCCTACCATGACCTGCCATACATATAACATGCCCTTTACATATCCTAAGTGTTATTTACTTGTAGATGCAAAAAAATTGTATATTTAGCTTGTGTCTACATTTTGTGCTTTAAATACCTTCATAGTAATCTCCTATTCATGACCTATTTTGTTTAAAATTATTTTGAATGAAGTTTGTATTTAATTTTATATTTGCCTTTAGTAGCCTATATCTGACTTAGTACATTTGTTCATTCTATGTGATAACCACTCTAGGGTGGAGTGATCAAGTTTGGTTGTGTTATGGTCAGATTTGTCTTCCCTTATGCTAAAAATTGCCATGGTGGTTGAAATGTAGAATCTCTCCATGTAAGTAAGCTACCATGTAGGTCCTCTCACCATGGTTTAGGTAGAGCCAAAAGTATCAAGGAGTTGAACATACCATTTTTTGGTGCCTCTAAACCATTTTATACATCTAATCCATTCTAGTTCCAAACCCTTTGCTAATTACAATGGCATACTAGCATGTTTCTCATCTTTTTTTGCTATTTTTTTCAAGTGTGCAAGATCGAGCATATGAGGTATACAAATGGGAACCAACATAATGAATGAGTTCTTATTATCACCAATGTTCATGAAATAAAAAATTCATTTTACACTAATTAGTTTTAAATAAAAATTTTCATGCCTTTTCAAAAAAATCCACTTTATAAAAAAATATTAAAACATATGTAACTCTATTCTATACGCCTCAGGGACATGGTGCATGGCACCTTTGTTTTTCCATATTTCATCTGAATGATGGAACTTATATTTTTTAATTATTTTTTATAGAGTTCATTGCATCAAAATTTGTACATTTTTCACATAAATAGATTAATTATGATTAGTTTTAGTTTGCCAAGAAATTTAATACTTACTACATTACTCCATATTTTACACCTTCTATTAACTAATAAAAATAATTCTTCTTAATCTTTCCATACTTAGGGATGTGACTCATTGGTAAAAAGTGAAAAATGTTATTTAATGGTCTTAGGATTTAGGAATTAAACACTAAAACTTTATTATAAGAAGTATTAGTATAATAATTATTTTTATTGTAATAAATACATTTCCATGTTTATAGGGGTTTAGTTACTAGAATACATATTTTGTTTTCTAGCTTTTTTACCTTTGTTATTTAAAATTGAAAGATGAATACGATCATGCTACCCTACGACTGACATGTGGCATATATCAATTCAAAAAGTAAAGAATGGATGACAATAGTAATGAGTTATTATAATTATTATTTTTATTGTAATTAATACATTTTTATGTTTATAGGGGTTTACTTAGTAGAATGAGTATTTTATTTTATAACTTATTGACCTTTGTTATTCGAAATTGGAAGATGAATAAAAAAATAACACACTATGAATGTCATGTGGCATATATCAATTGGTAGACTAAAGAATGGTTTCTAATAGGAATGAGTTGACATGTTAGTAACCACATTGTTAAATATAATTTTGAATCACAGTCACCTTTTAAAACATCCACAAATTTATTTTACAAATATTTATTTATTTCCTTTCATGGCATTAAACACTTTTATGTTGGATTTTAATGTGTATTTAAGTATGTAAAGGTTCATTTGATGTGTTATTAATAAAAGATAATGATGCCATTAATGACATATTAAAACAAACTAATCTATATATATGAGTTTCTCATCTATGGGAGCAATTTCAACACTTTATTTTTGATAGCTTCATGTGAATAGGTTAAAAATATCAAGCACAATAATTATGAGGTCAATTAAAGTCCATTCAATGTATCCACATGAATGTGGTCAGAATAGTTTTTTTGCCTAAGATTCATTGCTGACAATGATGTCATTTTTAAAATAAGTGGTTTAGATGTATATAAGATTTACCTCATATAATCTCTAAGAAAGTCATTATAGAGAGCATAAAAATAATATTAAAATATTGAAAAACATAATATATTTATTTATAATGATAACTACAATATAGATCTTCTATATTTATAAGAATATGGTCTCCTACAATTAAGGAGGTAGCTCTAACAAATCTCCCAATAATAATTATTCACTCCTATAATAGTGAGTTGGTTTATTAACCAAATATCACATAAAAATAATAATGCTAACAATAATAATGTTATCTATAGTATTCACCCCTTAACAATATTATTCCTAGTTGCACCACCTAAATCTGAACATGGAGAGAATATCATCCTATTCTACGTTTGAGTTATGACTATGTGATTTTTCCTAGGATCACAAACCTAAAAAATGGTTTTTTCATGGCTAACCAAAAGCCAAGGATAGTTTTTCTCATGGCTCACTAATAAAAAATGATGTTGTATCCCATGGCTAACCACAAACCAAGTGGTTTTGGTGGTTTACCACAAACCATGTCATACATTCAACTACATATTTAATTCTCATCATTTTCTAACTTAGAGAAATTACAAAAAGAAATATCAAAAGGGATTATTCAAACAATAATTACACTTCTATTCTTATTTAGGCACACATGCTAAAATAGAAACTATCACACCACACTAAAATTGACACAACTATAAAAATAATGCCACTAAATTATAAGTGGCCTCTTTTCTAGTGGCTTCTATGAGGCTTGAATGGCCTCCATCCTCATGTGCCTATGTCCTTCAATTGATGAAGTTACTTAGTATAGGTAGTCATCTCAATAATACCATATTTTTTGTGTTCTTCTTATTCATTCTATGACTCGTCTTATTTTTTCAACAATTGCATTAGCCTCCTTCATTTTAAGTTTACCATTTATGATATCTTTTGCACTGACATTACAAAATGGAGAATTATGTCCTTTTCTTGTAATAAAAGCATTTTAATTCCTATTTATTCTTGGATGAATTAGTATACTTATTTTTTAGATAAAGGGATTTTTCTTCCTCAATGTATTCTTTTTATCTTTTCTCCTCATCTAAGAGAGTATAAATCATACCATCTAGTGATTGGGAAGGCATTTGCATAAGAGTAAAAACTACTTTAGTATATTTACGAGGTAGGTTATTCAATAAGATATATTTTGCATGTTCCTCCTCATATGGAGATTTTAATTCTATAAGTTATCTTAGGAGATATCTTAATTCAATAATGTGAGTAGACATTGTTGCACCTTCATTCATTCTTAATTTAAACAACTACAATTTTGAAATGAATTTATCAATCACAACTTTAACACCAAATGTTTTACTTAGAAATTAATAATATATTTAGACTTAATTTTCTAGTCAACATAATTTAATTTAATATATGATAAAGCAATTCCAATAATTGATTTTGCTTTGGCAACCCTGGTTTGCCATTCTAGCAATTTAGCAACATTTGTTGGTTTAGTTTCTTTTGTACTCACAATCCCCTAAAGATTATCATTCATTAATTACATTTGTATTTTCACTTTCCATGTGTTAAAATTTAAACCAATAAATTTTTATAATGGAATATCCATTATGGGTGTTGAACTCAATTAAAAATTGACCCTTACAATAGCAATCATCTTTTAATTATGAAAACAAAGGACTTATAAACTCTATGGAAGTTTTTGACAATTTTGACTATACAACATAAAAACTCTTCCTATTTAAAAAATCTAAGTATATATATAATATTTACTCACATAATAATAATTATTTTACATTTTAACTATATACAAAAATTTCTAAAAAAAAAACTATAGAATAACATAGACCAAATTTTAATAAATATTGGAATCAACTTTATAAAACTTTAACATAAATATTTAAACTTTTTTTATCTTACTCACGTAACTCAACTTATCTTTATGGCATGTATTAAAGGTAGATAATAAGATCTTGTATGAATCAGTTCTATAGGTTTCAATGTCACAACAATCTGATGATCAAGTATTTGATGCCATAGTTGAATGAATCCTATGGTGGAGATACCAAAGAAGAGGTGTGGTTGAAGTGGTGGGAGCTTAGCATGGATTTTTCTAGGATTGGTCGTAGATAATGAATATTGCTCAGAATTGGGTAATGTATCGAGCTACTAAATATTACATTAACTAATGGTGTATAGCTGAAACACCTCTTTGGATCTAATCATTTCTAGGATACACCATGCTATTAGCACCTCTGCTTGAGTCTCCTCTTGATTACCGAGCGGTAAGAAGTGGCCAATAATATTTTTATTGAAATTAATGAAGATAAAAAGACAAAAATAGAAGGCATAATAATTTTGAAATATGCCTTGAATTATGATGAACTCAAGCTATGGAGTGGATACTGAAGCCAATTAAGGATTGATGAAGATTGAAGAATATTAATGACTTCACACTACTTCATCATGTATGGCTATTCAAAATGATTCTCATGGATAGATTATTAGGACTCTGATACTAGATATAAGATTTGGTTCAAACATATATAAGAATTATCTTTTACACTCTATAAGAAAGTCATTACAAAGAACACATGAATAATATTAAAAGATCAAATAATACATAATATTTATTTGGAATGATAATTATAATATATATCTTCCATATTTATAGGAATATGATCTCCTAAAAATAAGGAGGTAGATCTAACAAATATCCCAATAATAATTATTCACTCATGTAATAGTGATTTTGTTTATTAACCAAATCTCACATACAAATAATAATGTTAACAATAAAAATGTTATCCATAATATTTTTTTCCTTATTTTTTGAATAAGTACATTAATTTTTTTGTGAAACTGCTTCACATGTTTACATGGTCATGGTTTTATTCTTATCAAAGCAATGTTTTTTTGACTAGAAGGTGTTTAAGGTTAGCATCAGGTTAAGTGCACAAAGTTGATGGATAAAAAAGGGGCCTACCCATGGACATAAGTTTCAAAAAAATTCATAAATCTGAAATTCTATATATAATTTGAGATGGCTACATTCAAAATTCGCAGATGGTATAATAAAACGAATTATAGAACTTCTATTCTAGTTTTCAAATCACTATTTTATTTTATTTTAAAATAGTTAAGTATAACTAGGTTAAACATTAATATTTGAATAGGAACTACAGGTTTTTAAGAAAATAGAGTAGATAAACAGTTGTGTGGCCTACTAGTTTTTTAGCATTATTTAATATTTTTCAAAACCCTTTAGTGGATATTTAGATAATATCTTCTAGTTTGTAACTTTTAATTTGTGTAGAATTAGGCCTAGTTTGTTAGCAAATTTATTTTTACATTTGGAGCAATGAAAAATAAATTACGTACACATAAATATGTATGTATATTTATAGCATGTAGTGGTCTAAAAAACATATACCTAGAAACCAACTTATTTGGAACCCTTATAATAGTTTACAAGTTATAAAAATTATATATTTCCAAAGAGGAGAGAGTGTTTTTTATCATGGTAATATTTTTTTGAATTTTGTTGTTGAAATCCATAGTGTATTTGGTGATGAAAGTTGAAATTTGTTGTTTTCTATCAAAATTCTTTGATTAAATTATAGATTGATAGGTCCAAGCTATTGGGTTTATAATCCAATCCAGTTCTAAGATAAAATTCTTGGTATTTGAGCTTAAAATTGCCATAATGCATATATGTTATTTGTTTATAACACCAAAAAACCAAATTTTCTCTATGTGTATGGATTTTTAAGCTTATATTTATGCTACTGAGATCCATGATAATGTTTTATCATGATAATTAAAATTATAAAGTGAAGTGTATCATGATAAGGGAATGGTCTCCAACTTTGGATAGTGAATTAAATGTTGTGGTATCATATTAGACTTCAAAACTTCTACCCATTTTAATTTGTCAAGTTAACTACATATAAATAAGGATTTAAGGTCTAAATATTTACAAAAATTATGATATAACTTATTTTATCACAAGAGGTCATAAAATGCATCTTTTTAAACCTATGACCCAAACCTAACCTTTAAAATACCAATCTACCTATTCATTAGAATACGAATACTTGACTCTTAATTGTCAAGATGTAATTGGTTCATTTAAATTTTATATAGTAAATGTTGAGATAGTATATAAGATACAACATGCTCAAATTTTGGTGTACTTTAATATTTATACAAGTAATAAATCTTCCATCAATGGAGTAAACCTTAACAAAAGACAATGTTTGACTATTTTTAGGTTTAAGTCACTACTAGTACCTTTTCATATTTATACTATTAAAAAAAGGATGCCATTATGGTTTGATAGGATATATGTCCTTTGTTAAGAGGTTATTTGAAGATATGATGAAAATATTTGAATTTGATAATGTAATGAGGATATTTAATGTACAACCTAGGCTAGGCATGAGACATCAATACATAGTTTAAGAGTAATGTGTAAACCCCAATGTCATAAAAAAAATAAACAAAATTTTTCAAACATGGTTGTATGTAAACGAAATTAGGGTTATTTTGAGCCCCTTTAAACTAATTGCATGACTAAAAATATGTGATTTGGGGACTAATCACCTCTATTTTCATCAGATGTTAAATCAAAGAAATATTAGATGTAATTTTTACATGTATAGGATATGGTTTTGAGCTCAACAAGTGTAAAAAGACCATCATATATAATGAATACAAATGTCAATCAGTTTAATTATGGAGGAAATTAGGGTCAAAATGAGGCACATTAAGGTGTTTTAAACTATATACATGATGTGACTTCAAGTGAAATTAACCCTAAAATTTCATCATATATAATGAACCAAAGACTTGATTTATTTAATCAAGGGGGAATTTGAGGTCGATTTAAACCCCTTAAACACAACTAGAAGAGCATGATATGATTTGGAGCTAAATTAAGTTCTATTTTATCATGAATTGACCTAATTAGTCAATTGGTGTAATTAGGGACATGATTTGGGAAAATTGAGCCCCTCAAGCTAATTTATGGCCTAATAAATTGTATAATATACCAAGATATGGCTAAACTATCTCTAATTTTGTAAGAAATATAAACACAAAGATAATTATTTCCAATTTTAACCTATTAAATATAAATACGAGTCTACAATTTTATTAAATGGGCTAAATGATCTCACTTTTCATGACATGTTGACCCTAAACGCTTATTTTATCACAAATAAAATTCCCCTAAACCCTAATTTAATCACATGTATAAAAACCCATTACACTGAACCATAAAACCTAAACCCTAAATTATGACAAATAGAATCCCTAAGTTCCCTAATTTCATCAAAAATACATTTTTATAAAGGTGGTTGGGGCCAATGTGAACTCATTGAACCTATTTTTATGATTCTAGGATGTGATTTGGGACTAAATTAGCTCATATTTCCTTACACATTGAATGAATTAGTCAATTGTTCAAAATATAAACCCTAAAACCTCATTTTATCAAAACTGTAATCATGAAGAATATTGAAGCCAGTTTAAACTTGTTGAACATGTACATATAGTATAAGATGTCATTTGGAGTGAGATTAACCTTGATGTCATCAAATTTAATGAACCAAATAGTCAATTCATTCAATTGATGAGGAATTTGAGGCTGATGTGAACCCTTTTAGCCTAACTACAGGATCATGATATGATATTAGGAAAAATTATGTTTGATTCTATCATGAATTGATTCAATTAGTCAAATAATTAAATTAGGGATGTGATTTGGGTAAAATTGATCCCCTGAACCAAATTTATCGATCAATAAATTATATAATCTATGAAACACATTGCTTAACTGACCCTAATTTTATCATAAATGTAGACATGAAGGCAATTATGGCTAATTTGAAGCTAATAAACCTATATATAAGTATATTATTTGATTAAAGGGGCTAAATTGGCCCACATTTCATTACATGTATTGGCCTAAAACCCTAATTTTAACATAAATTCAAGTTAATTTAGACTTATTTCAAATATAATTTACACTAATTTAATCTAATTTGGGCTAATTATAACTAATTTAGACTATTTAAATATGTTTTATACTAATTGACATAAACTAGGAGAAAACTAAACCTAATTTGGAGTAATTGAATCTAATTTAGGCCTAATTAAGCTTCATGTGGACATCAATCAAATGAAGGGTCTTATTGAACATAATTTGGATTAAGTTAAATAAATAAATTCACTTATCTCTAATTGAATGGGTGAATGAATTATATTATAGTCATATTGCATAATCATATTGGATGAATCTATAGTATCAATAATGGATAGTGTCATTTAAAATAAAGACAAAACTTGTTTTTAAATGACTATTTTTATCCCATATCAAGATTTATGTCCCTACAAACATTCTCTAGGTACTTTTTGCATAATTCTTAATTTATTTTTTAATCCAACCTTTAAAAAGCTATAAACTATCATGTGGGTGATGCGTCATGATAGAGGAAGAGGAACAAGTTGAAGAACAAAACACTAGAGAAATTAGAAGATGTGACATAAAAAATAAGGTATGAATGCAAGTACTTCATTCTATAAAAAGTACAAACATTAATCCTAATGATCTAAATTCTATAACTAATGATCCAATTGTTAATAATGAATTGAATAATGATTAAATTAACAATAATGAAATTAATAATGATGAAATTAACAATAATGAACTATAAAATGTTGGAAGTTCACATTCAAAGTATAATTTTTTTAATTTTGTTGATGATGAGATTTTGTATGATGTTTTACTCCTTAACAAGGAAGAAATTTTCATGGAAACAAATAATTATGAAATTAAAAATGATTAAAATTGCATGTAAATAAATAATGAAGAAATAAATAATGAATAAAATGTCATCTAACCATTAAACAATGAAAATAATAATGATATTGAAATAGCCTCTCACCAAATTACACCATTAATAACACCTTCAAGTATTGTGCATAGAAAAATCAAGTAATTCAATGAAATCTTTTAAAATATGTTTAAACCAATGCATAGGAAAATGTCTAAGTGTCATTCAAAAAGATTGGCTTGATAAATTATGGATAGTTTTTTTCATACATTGGATTATGATAGTCAGTGATGTAAATTATTTATTTCATTGATGAAACTGATTAAGATGAGACCTAGAATGTACACATTAGGACTAATAACATCTAACACTAATGATGAAAATAATGAATTTGTTAAAAATATTCTTGATGCATTCATATTGTAGGCCTAAAATCACACAACAAATATTATAATGCTGACTAGCATATAATTACAACTTATATACTAAATGGTCAAATAGGGCAAAAAATGATTTATTTTCAAAACAAGATGAACACTTGATATAAACATAAAAACATTAATGAAATGTTAGGAGACATGAAATAATTAATGAACCCAATACTAATGAACTCTGGGAATTCTCTGATAGACTTCCAAGAAAGGATAAGGTTATATATGATGATCTCAAAGAGTTACATAATAATGGAAAAATAATACAAGAGTTTACCCCAATACAAGAGATGTAATGAAATTAAGAGTTGGTTCTCGTAAATGTGAAATACATATGAAATAGTTATTCGATATAACTCAAAAAATAATTTCACTCTTTTTTTATGAAAAACATCTACGAATTTATATTAGTCAAATATTCTTTTAGATGGACAAACCTTTTTGTATAAAAATAAATCACATGTGCACCACTTATTTTTGTAGGAAACAGGTTGGATTTTCAATGCACTATGTTGGTTTTTTTTTATTCATTATATTTAGATATTAATAACATTTTATAGAAGTGTGGCATAAAAGTTTTACCAAAACTAGTTAGGGAGTTTATTATTATTATTTTTTTTGTGAAAGACTAGATGGATAATTCTTTTATAATAAATCACATTTTGGTGGAAATTTCAACATTTGTAATGGATTTCCAAAATTAAAAAATTATTTCCATGAAAAGTGTACAATTTTAATTCATTTGAAAAAAATATAAATATAAGACTTTTCAATTTAAAGATGGTAAAGAATTTAAAAGGTGTGAGCTTGTAACAAAATAAATATCTCCTTCAGAATTTATGGTCAAATTCATGAAGAAAATTGGTTATGAATATGCATATTACACTATTAGGGATAAATGGTTGGATGGAAATTTAAAGATAAATAAGGACATATTCCCACTTGATTCAATTATTTTAATAGTCAACTATTTTTTTAAATTACACATTTAATCCCTAAAGAGAAATCCAATCATAGTATTATAGCTCTTCACAAGTTACCATACTCATGTATATAACATTCTTACATGGACCTAATAGTAAAAATCATGAATGAAAAATATTAATGGAGCACCATTTATATATTAGTGATGACCAATCACATTTTAAATAATACATGCAAGGTTATTTTGAGAAGTTATATGGATAGATGACTTAGATGAATATTACTTTCAGTTAGCATTACACTTGGTAGTAAGAAAATTATACATCATAATTGAATAATTCATGGATGTTTTATTGGTTGAGAAGGATATACATTACCACTATTGTAGAACAGATTTGGAGTATCACTAAGGTTATCCTTGGAAAAGGGGAACATGTTAGTGTTATATCATGTGTAAAAAGAGCCATTACAAGGGAGGATTTGAAATTTAAGTAGGTTGTTTATTTCACTGATACAAAAACCATGGTTGAATGGGGTAATGATAGAATGTGCTATGGTCATCAAGAAAATTATACTATTCATAGATGTTTTTAGTTGATGGAGGAAGAACACTTGGAAAACTATGAGGATTGTATGACTCTAATGGGTTCAAGTGAGATCTACTTAATTTGTAGGTCAAATGTATGATATTAGACTATTTATATGAGACACTTGGCATATTTATATTAGTCATGCATCGAATCTATTTCGAATTAGTGTGATTCCCAAGAGTGGGTGGATGATAGGAGTTGATGACCTTTAATTCTAATTATCACATATAATGTGCTACCAAAATTGTAACTTACGCATATGAAATCATCACATGACTTAGATCATGTATCTAATCTAGTTCATCTAGGTATAATATTAATCATTATGTATTATTTATTCTCATTATCTATCTTGATAGTGTCATTAAAAACAATTGTTTATAATACATAGCATGTTTTTATAGTTATTAAATATGAGGACAATGAAGAGGGATCATATCACTACATATATTGGTGTGTAGAATAAAAGAAAAAAATTATTTTAATAGTCATAGAAGGACAAAACATTGACTATCCCATTGGGTCTATGGTAGTCACTAAAAGTGGGCTTTGATAATATTCTATCAAAAATTTAGATGTATGGTTATCCTAAGACTTTGAAATACACATGAAGATAGTGCCATTTTGTTTTTTTTTAAAATATTAAATTTCAAAATATTATGAGAATCCATTTAAAAATAATCTATCAAAAGTTCATGAGTTAGAGCATGGATGTATTCTTGATACTATAAAGATTAGAGTAGATCCTAGTGGTTCATTTGATTGAAATGCATAGGTATGTTGATTTTAAAATGTAGATGAAATCAATTCTACTAAATGTTTTCAAGTTTTACGTAGTGCATACACAAATCTCATTTTGAAATAAATAATAATGATTTTTTTTACTTAATTATCCCAAATAAGCTTCTACCTTCAGAAAACTAGCACTGTTAATAAATATTTTCATATTCTTGAAGCTAAGAGAAGTTTACTAAAAGTTCTGGGTGTTTTTGTGCTCTTGAATAGTAGTTCAAATGAATTTCATTATGGAATTATATTTCACAATCACTAAAACACATGTAATTTACCTATATAAATGTAATTATATTTATGTATTTGCACCTAGGTGTCCCCAAGGCATAAATTCAAGTTAGAGATCAAAAACTTATCTCTTGACTTCTAAAAGTTTTACTTTATGACCTAGTACTATAACTTGTGCCATGGATTTATATAAAAAAGTTTACCAAATTGATCCATATTTAAATTATATATATTTCCAATGCATCGAGAGGACCTTACGGTTTATCCATATAACTTATAGTTTATGTTTTATACATATATGAATTTAGGCTAAAAATAAGCATTTTTCTTGTGTTAAAAATGACGTTCTTGAGTTCAAAATGATTGGTGGGTTTTTTAGCTAGGTTTTATGGTAGGAAAAGAAACTAGTCCTAGAATTTATCCATCCCTATGAATGTGTTGGTCATTCCAAGTTTAAACCAAGAAGCATCAAAAATAGAGTTCTCAAACTACAACTTCAACTTTGACAACATTTATTATCAATGTTTTAACACTCCTTACTAGTGCTGAAAATATACTTTTGGGTATAAGTATATGTCATTATCATTTTATCAAATTTAATTTACATATATATATATATATATATATATATATATATATATATATATATATATATATATATATATATATATATATATATATATATATATATATTTTGTGTGTGTGTGTGTGTGTGTGTACGCTTTTAGTGGTGTATTATCGCATGGTGGTCCTGGAGGTAGAAATTCTAGTTAGATCTCAAGAAATTGTGTCTTTACTACCAAAACATGAATTTTAAGACCCCTTATTGCAAATTATGCCATAAATTACTCTCAAGTTTCATACAAACTTGACCCGTGGGGAAATTATAGGTATTTTAAATACATATGAGGAATCTTATGGTTCATCCATATGACTTATAGTTTCTATTTTTTACATGTTTGAACTAAGCTTAAAACATACATTTTTCTTGTGTTGGGAAGGGCATTCTTGACCCTATAATGGGTGGTGGGTTTGTTGATAAGAAATTATCGAAGGCTAATAACATGGTAGAGGATATTATCTAGCATTAAAAATGTGTTAGAAATGCCAATTTTTATAATAGAAGCACTATAAATAGATTTCTCTAACTGCAACTTCAACTTTGACAATATTTGTTGTCAATTTTTCCATGCTCTTGAGAAGTAATAAAAATGCATGTTTAGGTTGACTTGGATATCAGTATCATTATAACACATGTAATTTTAATATATATACATGCTTTTAGTGATTTATTTTCACTTGGGGGTCCTAGAGACATAAATCCTAGTTAGAGTTCAAGAAGTTATCTCTTTACTACCAAGACATTGCATTTCATGACCTATTATTATAACTCGTGCCATAGATTGATCTAAAAGTTTATACCTAATTGATTTAGATTAAAATCATATCAGTTTAAAATGTTTAGGATGGATCTTATAGTTCATAAATATGAAATTTATTTTCCATTTTACACATCTCTGAAGTTAGGCTAAAAATCCACATTTTTCTTGTGTTGTGAAGGGCATTCTTGAGCCAAGAATGGGTGGTGGGTGTGTCAAATTAGCATGATGGGAGATCAATAAATTGTTTTTAGATATTTTATTATAATACTCACATGTTTTAAATAACAATTTTAAGATAAAAATATTATAAATAGAGTCATCTAATTATAATTTCAACTTTGACAACATTTATTGTGAGTGTTCCCATGTTACTGAACAATAGTGAAAATATGCATCTAGGTGGTCTTAGACTTCATGGTCATTGGATCACATGTAGTTTTCCTAAATATATGTGATTAAAGGGATGGAATTTCACCTAGGGTTTTTGGAGGTGTAAATGCTAGTTGTAGCTCAAGAACTCATCTCTACATTGCTAAAAAGTTATAATTAAGACCCATTATTGCAACTTATGCTATGTATTGCTCTCAAAGTTTAAACCAAATTTATCCAAGTTGAAATAAAATTTACTTAATATTCACATGATTTATCTTATGGATTATACGTATGACTTACAATTTCAATTTTATACATCTTTGAATTTAGGCTAGAATTTTTCATTTTTTTAATTTTGGGAAGGGCAATATCGACCCCATAATGGGTGGTGGGTTTATGGACCAAGCATTATGGGAGGACAATAACCTAGTCCTAGATGTTATCCATCCCCCCATATGTGTTATCAATGTTATTTTTTAGCTAAGAATCATCATAAATGGAGCTCTGTAACTACAACTTTAACTTTGACAACATTTATTATTAGTGTTTTTGTGCTTTTGAGTAGTAGTGGATATGAGCTTCTAGGTTAAGTTATATGTTATTTTAATTGGTCGACATTTAATTTTATTAAATATATGTACTTGGAGTGATGGATTCACACCTAGGTGCATTAGAGGCATAAATTCTAGTTAGAGATCAAGAAGTTATCCTTTCCATTTCAAAAAGTTACATTTTAGGACCTATTACTATAAATTATGCCATGGGTTGATATTTAAGTTTATATAAATTTTATACATGGTGAAAATATAATTATTTCACATAGAAAATACGAACCTTGTGTTGGTCCATATGACTTATATTTTCCATTTTATACATGTCTGAAGTTGAGCTAAAAAATTATATTTGTATTGTGTTGAAAAGGACATTCGTAAGCCCAAAATGGGTGGTGGGTTTGTAAAATAGGTCTGATGGAAGGAAATAAACCTATTAATATAAATTTTTCACTACTTTATACATGTTGGTAGGGCTATCTTTCAGTTAAGAAACACCTAAAGTGGAGTTCTCCAACTGCAGCTTCAACTTTAAAAATATTTATTGTTAGTGTTTTAAATGCTTCTGACTAGTAGTGAAAATGGACTTCTAGGTGAACTTGGAATTCATGGTCATTTTAAAATGTGTAATTTTATTATATATTTGCTTTTGGATTGATATATTTTCTCCTAGGGGTTTTAGAGGCATAAATGCCATTTGGAGTTCAAAAAGTTATCTCTTCAATGGGAAAAAATTGTATTTATGGAGATATGAAATTGTTATAAATGTAAAACCATGTATGACTTCAATTCGTAGATGAAGATGTTTAATTTTATAAATTTTCATGTTGAATAGGCAATGTGATGTAAGTGTCCGAAATCCACTTAAGTATAACCCATTTACCCATAATTACACTCTATATTTGTTTAATTTATAACTTGTTTCTCTCTTTGTGGCCAAAATTAAAAATTTTAGGCCTCTTCAAGGATTTTCATTAGCTCTATACAAATTATAACTTTTAATATTCTATTTTATGTCTAAATACTTGTGTGAATGAAGAATAATTTTTATATTGTCTTCTTCATTGTCTATAATTTAATCAAATATATTTTCTTCTTTGATTGGTCTTTTCAAGACCAATGAGATCTTTCCTGACCTACAATCTCTTTATATACAAGTTCATTTACCTCTTCATACAAGTAATTTATTACTTTACTTTAAGAGAAACACATCAAAATATATATTTTTATATTCAAATATAGTATAGCAATAAGATGTTTACCTTGTCCAATTTATGACCAACCTTAATTACCCGTGATTTATCCTCAAATGGTCTATCCCTCTTTAATATACCTATTAAACACCCTAATTTTGCATCAACCATATCTTTTGTCAAAATTTTACTTTTATTAATATTTGTCCTTAAATAAAACCCTATATATTAATATCCAATAATATATAGAATAATACAATTTCCTTCTTAGATACATTCAAATATTACCTGTATTAGATCCTTGACAACATCTTTAGAAAGGCTAAAATCCTATTAAGTGAAGACAATATATTGAGGGTTTTAAACCTTTTTAGAAGGTATGTTAGTATATATGTGAAATTTTCTTCATGTTTTCAAGAATTATCCATCTTTTTGCCTCATGTTATAACCAATACATCACTCTATAGGTTATGTGTAAAGCCTAAAAACCATAATTCTCAGTTCTTTCTAAGAGAGTGACAGAGTAGGAAGTTTGAAGTTGTATATGAACTAAGAAAACATTATAAAGTGGTGATAAAGCCTTAATTATTAAATTTGAGGTTAATATCCATAGAAAAGACTAGTAGATATTTAAAAGGTTGTAAGCCGCAGGACTAATACCAAATACCTAATCAAATTGTACTCCAATACTAAAATGAAAATGTCAATTAACCAAACTAAGTATTAAAATACTAGAAAGTGGTTTTTAATTCATAAATTTATAAGTCACTCCAATGAATATTATTGGGCCAGAAAAGTAGATACTTACATAGCATGAATAAATGGGTATAATTACTTTGAAACTAGATAATAATAATATTATCATAGATTCTAAACATAGTGTTATGTTTGGCACCACAAACATCTTGAATTCATCTAACATGAATTCAATGTATAAATAATGTTCCATTATTAAATGTGGATCTACAGTCAAACATTACTCTTCATTATTGATAGTGGAAATAAAAAACCCTCATTTCTCATACATTAGTTTCAATATTTAATTTTCCACTAATGCCTCATATAAAACCATAATCCATTATATTGTGCAGTGTAGGATCTATGTACTTTTAAAATAATAATTAAAATTATAAAGATATAAAAATTAAGAACTTAATGTAATGTTGGGTACATTCCATATAGGAATACAATGTAAATAATACATATATTTCCATATAGACATAGAAAAAATTACATCATCTAATAACATAGTATCTAATGTCAAGTAAATGTCATCTATGTATACAATGTGAATAATGAATATATTTTCATATAGGCATAAAACAAAGTACACCATATGAGACATCCTATTCATTAAATAACCTCCCTCTCTTTTCCTTCCTTAAAGAAGATTCTCCCTATTGTGCCCTGCTTGTAGCTAAAAACCTTTTGAATGCCTTGGATTATTCTAAGGTCTGACTATTGATCATATGATCATAGTTCACTTTTATTTGAAACTATTAAATATAAATAATATTAAAAAATTAACATATTATACATTAAAATCACTTAAGAAAATAATTTTAAACTATAATGAAAAAATCACTTAAACATGCACTTGCTCCAAGCTCAGGGTCCTAATCAATCTGCTTTTAATGCTTAATTGGGTTAGTGATAGATCTAGCTACATGAATATGCATGTGAAATAAGGAATAAACATTAGTATGTGTGATATTAATCATATGAATTGGTCTATTAGATGTCATTTGACAACCCTGAATATATAATACATTCACTTAAGTTATATTCACCCAAGTATGTAGTAAAATTATTAAAATAAATCTTTTTTTACAATTCAATATTAAAAGTTAATATTACCTCTATGAGTGACTATGTGGATGACATTATAATAACATTTATTATGTCTATATCGACTCATAATGATTGAAGAGTGTCTAATCTAGTCATCAATTGTACAAACAACATTGCCTAGTTTTCTAGAAACTATTGACAATATATGGCATTTTTTCTGCTTTTATTAAATCAAGTATGTATTTAATAAAAAATTATTTAAATTTTTAGATAATTGATAGATAAATTTTGCTTAACTATAAGATAAATACACATAGATCAAATGTACATAGAGTATAATATTAACATAGAATTTTACCTCTATATATAAAAATGGTGTCATTCAAACACAAAAAGATACTATAGTGAATGGGCCACTACCTAGATTTGTAAATGTAAAAATAGGTTGATTAAGGTCAAATAATACAATAATTAACCATTTCAGTGAAGGCAACTTCTCTTGTGAAATGTAAAAAAATAAATATATATTATTTAATTAATTTAATATAATTTTAGCTTTTAAATTTTAAATATAACTTAAATTTAATATTAAATTTATATAAAATATATGTGAGTGTGTGTATATGTAGTCATGTGCACAATAAACATGTGTTCAAAATACTCATCACTCAAGAGTACACCAGCCAAGCCATTTGAAGCACCACCATTATCATCCAAAGGTTCATTGCATATAACACCATAAGATCTGTAGGGGTGGGGTCTTGTATGAATATGAGGTGGAGTATCTTCAACATTGGTATTAGAAAGCCTAATCATATTTTCAATGAGTGTATTAGTAAGTAGACTAAGCACATGTAGAGTGTCAATCTCCATGACCTCCTTGTATTGTGATTAGGCACATGACATGTACCTTATTGATATAGTGTGGAGCCTTTCCCTCAGACCTAAAAACTCACCATAGTCCAAATGATTTGGAATTTCATTTAGAATAAAATCATAGTAGAGTTTCCTAAAAAAAAAAATTGGACCTCATGGTTGTTAAATGATGGATACCAAAACACCACCCACCATCGGTCTTAAAAATTTGCTTTAATTAAATTATTTTAGCATCAATAGATTCATAAATATTTACTGTTTATTATAAATCCTAGGCATTGGTGACTAGGTTTATGAATAAGGGATAAATTTAATATTTTATTATTTCTTTATTCTTCACCTCAAGTGATGACAAATTTTTATCATAAAAATCCCTACACATTTCCCTATATGATGCTCATATACTAATTTGACTCATTACTGAGTCAATATGAGCTACTGTCAACTCTAAGGTATTGTCTAGATAGGTGTGGTGGGTGTTAGTGGAAGTAGGGTCCCTCATTATCCTAATTATTTGATTTATTTCAATTTTTCCACTATGTGTGTAATTAAACCCTACTAACTACCTAGGGGATCTTTCAGAACTATTGGAGGGATGAGAGGGTTAGGTAGAGGTTTAGGCACAATGTTATGAGTAAGTTTATCATGATAACCACTTACATGTGAACTAGATTTTTAAAACATTAAATTTACCAATAAATCAATGCAAAAAAGAAAAAATTACCAAAGTTTAATGTTATTAAGTTTAGTGTTTTTATCATTTACCTCCTCTCCATAATGGCATCATTGATTTATCAAGGTGTTTGGATTTACATTGAAGATATGACAAGGTTTTGATGATTTGTAATGGAAAAATTTAATCATGTTAGGGTATAAATTAGGATAGTGAAGTGAAAATGAGTTTTGAAATTGACATTCAGTTTTTTTGTTAACATAGTGAATGTATTCATGTTATAACATGAACACATTCCTTATATAGAATGTGTATGTAATATAACACATATATTTGACTGATATTAAAACTCCTAAATGTTATGATGTTTATGAATTATGGCTCAAAATATCGATCCTAAAATTTAAATAATATGTGCACATTATCGAAACATACTTATGCATTCCAAGAAATGGAAACATGGTTCAACCTTGGTGTTTGAAATCTTAAAACATTTTTAAACACAACCTATTTTTCAAACATTTATCCAAAATTAGTGATGGAGGATCATCCGTGGTAGATAGGATATCATATATCATAAAAAATAGAGTGTTCATTTATAGGTTTTTATTTACTTGTTATTGACTTCGTGAGTGTGTTGTTCTAGGTGTTTGCATCAATTTTTATTTTGGACATTATCCCAATGGAGTGATTGGGTTAAAATTCAAAACTATATCCTACCTCATCTTTCTTTAAAAGTTTAGTTTTCATTATTATTTTAATTCCATAACTCATATTTGAAACCTTGGATAAGTTGCATTTTTAATTAGACTTTCTTAGTCCTGCATAGGTCTTGGCACATTATTTAACACATTATACTTATGTTCAGGTTTTGAGACCCTAAATAATTCTATCAAAGAGTTTGAGATTATTAAATTTTCTCATTGGGTTTATTTTCCCTAGTTATGTCTTGGTTTCTATTAACATCTTCTTATAGTGTTGATCAAATCTCAAATGTCTGACTAGGTATTCACCCAAGATTTTTGAATTTTATAACATGAATTGGGAATAATTTATTGGATTAGGTTGATTTTCATATGACTCAAAAGATGTATTTGTAACCAGGGTTATTCTCATGATTAGGTCATGAATGTAATGAAGGATGACCCAAGTGATATTTAGGTTTCATTTCTCTATTGAGTCTAAGAAAAGAGGTTAAACTAATCCTTTATTAATAAGGATTATTTTATTGATGTGGTTTCAATATTGAATGAAGGATGCATATAGTTGTAATAAAAAACTAGAAGTCTGATCAGGGCTTGATTTATATTGAAGTTTATTCCTTTGCTAATCTTATTTGAATTTATCAATTAGGTTTGTACTCCACCAAATTATTTTGAAAGTGGTACTGAGGTTTGAATATATTGAATAGTTCTTGGAATACAACTAAAGGCATTTGGGAATTGTAATCAAGTGTAGTTATTTGATTAGGTTATTATTTATTAACATGAAAATGCCTTTGTAAACTAGATTATAAAGCCTGCATAAGCTTGGAGACAAATTATGTGTTTACTTATTATTAGTTGGGATTTGTATTCCAATTGGAATATGAAATCACCTAATTGAAGATAATAATTCCTATTAGGATTAAAATCCTAAAAATGTCATAAAATTCACATCTCTCCAACAATTCTAATCAGAGGATTTTTATTCAAATAGGTCATGATATTTGATAAATGGAATAAATAATTGTATTTTGGGTTTTGTTTCACCAAAAAAACTAATGATTCTTGTGGTTTATTTTATTTTATATATAGTAAGGCAAATTGTGATCTTTTGATGGTATACAAAATGATTTTATTAGTCTCTTAAAACTTTATTGGGTTTACCATTTGTAAAGTATCCTATAAAAGCCTGACAGGGTGTTACTAAAAGCCAAGAACATTTCATTTCTCTTTTTTTAACATATAAAATATGATTTTGTCTACATTGGGTGTAAAATCATGGGCTTTATTAATTTTATAAATTTTTCTTAATCTATAACACCCTGGAGGATGAACAGATGCTAAAGGAATATGAGAGATCAACCCATTATTAGTGTTTATGGTAAAATGGATTTCTATTTAGGGTTCCTAATTATGGTATAGACACATGGTGGATTTTGTAAAGTATTTTTATCTCCCTTTGTACTTAGTGAAGAGTTATGTTGTAAAATTGTTTCTTTAGAATTTTTCATTAAAACTTTTCACAAAAACTTGTTATAAATGTTCAAACCCCATCATGATAAATATAAGGAATGGATTATTATGTTAAATATGGTGTTTCATTCTCTATTTAGTTCTCATTTTATGAGTGTGTTTTGCTAAAATTTTTAATGTGGTCAAATTTATTGTCCTAAGGTGGAAACCCAAAGTGCATGTCCATATTTTTGTATCAATTCTTTATTTCATTATTGGGATAGAGTGTGCATAGAAGAGACTCAAATGGATCTAATGAGTAAGTTATGTAAGAGGTGTTTACACCATTGGATAAATGGTACACCATGGAAATGTTTTTTGAAGATGGGAAAGGATAAGAGGAGCTTATATGGAAGATTTAGCAGAGATGATGAGAGGTATGAAAACAAGATTGGATGAAATTAATTTGGATCAAAAAAGAGGAACTCATGGTAATGACATGAATGAGTATGAATAAGAATCTATAGAGAATATGCTATATAATATAGATATTGAAGTTGAGATATAATATAGTAGATTGAAAAATAAATAAATTATTAAATATATTGTGGAGATGGAAATATAAATTTAATATGAGTCTATGAATGAGTATAGCAAACTTAAATTAGCATGTAAAATTATCAAAATTCATACCTCAAAATGGTTAGAAAACATGTAGGAAAAAATAAAATAAAATAATAAGGAGAAAATCAAGTCATGGGAGAGAATGGTAGCAAAATTGAAGGATTTTTTTTATAGACTAAAAATTGATTGTAATAAAAAAATTGTAGAATTATATACATAAATATATCAGTATCAAAGACTATACTAAATAGTTATATGGACTCCCAATATGATTGGGACAGGATGAGGGTTATCCCAAGAAAGTGGCAACTTATGTGAACGGAATGAATTTTTATATTTAATATGAAATTATTTTGTTGAACGTATAGACCATAGAGGAAGTGTATAAAAGTGCATTGAAGTCATAATTTTTTTTATAAATGATCCAATAAGCAAACTCTAGAGGTAGAGGATGGTCTTTGAGAAGGTGAGGACAAAAAAATGTTGGAAGAGGTTAACAAAACCATTGTGGAGAAGCAATAAATTCACATAATCATACTTATGGCATGAGAGGAGGATACTCTTTAAGAGGGAGAGGTTCATACAAATGAGGTAGAGGTGGATGTTTTTTTGGTATGTATTTTTTCTATAATAAGTTTGATAGCTAAAATTTTGAAGATTGTCAAGAAAACCCCCTCAAAAGTAGTAAGCAGGTTAAAGTGGCAAGTCATGAAACTTTTAGAGATAGAAAGTTTCATATTTCCATGTCACATAGAGGAGAAAAACTTTAGAGAGAGTCTGTTGATGAGAAGAGTGTTATTTAAATTAGCCAAAGAGGTGAACGACCTAGCACAATAAAAGAATCTGTTCAGGAGTGTTTGAAAATTATGGATGTAAGTGTTGTAAATTTATATTTGACATCAGTACTATTGATAATTTGGTCTCTCAAAAAATAGTAAAAAACTTGGGATGATACATTTGAAACATCCTACACCATACAAATTTTATTGGTTGCTTAAGGGGACTCATGTGTAAATGAATGAGAAGTGTGTGGTAAATATTTCAATTGGTGTGTTAAGGATGAGGTTTTGTGTGATTGCATATCCATGGATGTGTGTCATCTGTTTTTAGGTAGGCCACTATAGTTTGATAGGAGATTTGTACATGAAAAAATAGAAAACACATATACTCTCACAAAGGATGGAAATAAATTCACATTGAGTCCGTTGAAGGATAAGGGAGATGAGGTGGATAATAGTTCATAGTCCATGTTGGTATTTGATATAAAAGTATTTATAGTGGTGAAAGAGGAAATTGTGTGTTTTTAAATGATTTTCAAACTTGTATATGTTGGGATAACCACCAAAATAAGTGATTTATCCATTGAAATTAAGAATATGCTAAAGGACAATTTTCACATTGTGACAAGTGAATTTTTAGATGAACTACCACATGTAATGAGTATATGTCAGTATAAGGATTTAGTGATTAGATAAAGTTTACATAATAAGGCATCCTATAGGTTGGCTCCCATGGAGAATGAGGAGATAAGGATGTAGGTGCAAGAGTTATTCAGGTAGGTGTTAACTAAAATATTCACACCTTATTTTACAAAAATTACCAACATAAAAAATTATGCCATTTTACTAAAATCCCTGTTGAGGGCCAATGACTCACATATTCTAGTCTTATTACATTTTTTCATTTTTTGTAAGTTAAATATGACTATTTAAGTGTTTTGTCATTTTAATTACTTTTTAATTTTGAAATAAGTTGTTTTAAGGGATTCTAGTTATTTATTTCAGGAGCAATATTATTTTCAAAATTGTCTCAATTTGGCATATTTAATAGTAGGGCAAATTAGGTTGGTAGCTTTTTATTTAATTTTTTGTCATGAGCTTCGTCAATATCATGATCTCCTTGGTTTTTAGAATCAAACATCTGTCATGCATTTCATTACTCATGGCAGTGGTAAAATTATAAATTTGGAACAATGGGATTACAGTAGCTTCATTTTGTATAATCCATGAATTTGGTTTTATTTTCCAATGAGATAACACCTCATCAAAATAAGTTTATTATATAAATTTCAAAATAAAAAATAATTTATATAGAATAGTTTCTAAATACATGGTTTTTTTTATTAATGAGCTCTTGATAATCAAAGGCATCAATATTATATAATATTTGTCTCAAATAAAACATGATCTATATGGGAAATCATCCAAGTGATGGTATTTTTTGAGTAACGGTTCTTTTGATTACAAAGGCAAAATCATTAATTAAATTAATTCTAAAATCCTACACCACCCATTCTAAGTAAATGTTATAAGGTAAAGGGGACATAGCATAATGGTAAATGGAAAAAAATGTAAGACATAAAAGTTTCCTTCCCCCTTTTTATTATTTTTTTACATGCCCAAAGCAACGCCAAAGTTAAATAACATAAAAAAAGGTAAAATACATCATGGTAAAGGTACATTTGGCATATGGAATTAAATAAATTACATGAAAATAGTTATTCACATTTCATGTATGGCTAGCAATAATTAATGGGCTCTACTGCTTTTTTTGGGGGTTGGAGAGTTTCATGGTTATCTCTTATTTGGGATTTTAAGTTGAGAAGAATTTTGTCTTGGTTGGTTTGGTAAATTTAAAAATTATGCTTTAGCTAAATATTGAAGATCAGTTAAACTTAGACAATCTTTTTTAATGGTATGAGAATACATTTATTTTTAGTTCTTGTAGCCTACATTAATTCTAGAATCCTCTCTTTCCTTTGGAAATGAAAGCTCCTTCCTAATTTTTGTATTAGAAAAAATCCTTCATGGTTTTTATTGTAGATGATAATGGAGTTTAGAAACTCACATTCCTAGATATTTTTTTAATTTTTAAGGTATCTTTGTAGTATGGACATGATGAACCTAGTGGAGATTTTCTCTAGTAAGCTAGAACACATTTATGTGGCAAGGTGAAAATTAAACGTCAAATCACTTAGATGGTTCAATTTTCATTTATGTTTTTAGATTTATATCATGCAATGAAGAGATATAATGGGATTTGGTATAATATTTTATTTATCCATGTCATTTTCAAGCAATATGGATGTGATACAGTTGGGGTTTTTGTTAGGTTCAACTCATTTATTCTAATTCTCATCTTTGAAGCCCATTTTTGAGACAATGTTGGGATTTTTAACCTATGAAAGGGGATTTTGTTGATGTTTGATAAATACCAATTTGAGTATTAGAGATATATTTTTTTTAGTAATATTTTATTTTTACATGGATTAATGTGCCCTGAGTTCATTAAAATATTATATGCTAATGATTTCTTACCTGATAGTGGGTATTTCACTTAGAATTTTTTTATTAATATTCTTGGGGTTTCATATAACTTATGGGAAAAATATATATTGTTTTTTCAAGATAGAAAATAATTCTAGAGCTTTCATCTTGAGAGAACTAAATATTTGGGGCTTGACAAAATTTTCAATCTGGGTATTTGAGAAATTGATTTTTGGGCAGAATTTGATGGTGTTATGGTTCAATAATTTTTCTATTTTTTCATGTTGAAACATATTTTATTCCTTTTAGTTCCAAATAAATGTTGTTCTTTCTCCTAAAATGTTTATTTAAACATGGGATTTTCATAAACTTAATGGTATAATTCCTAATTTTTGAGAAATTTTTTATCTTTGGTGAAATGATTTTGGAGTGGTTTACTACTATTTTGACTACATTGATTAATTGCTAAATCAATTTCATGACATAATTTAGATAAAATATTCAATATGACTAACCATGGGATGATTATAATGTTAGAAAGTAATGTCTGAAGAATTTAAATCAAATGAATAATAGTGAAACTGGGCATACATATATGACACATGGATTGATCATTTTCTATTTTGATTAATTTGATATTGAAACATGCTGATGAAATTGTCATTAGATATTTTTAGTTTAAATGAGGCATAATATATAACTTGGCATATGGTTGATTCAATTTCAACAATTTAATATTCAATTAAGTAATGAAAAATTTATGGTCTAGTTATATTTTTATATAGTCATATCATTTTGGATTGTTATTTTGAGATCATTTAATAAGAGTCATTTAATATCAGGCCCCCACCCAAGTGTTTATTTCATATTTTAAAAATAAATTTTTAAATAGGTTATTCGAGTTCATTATGAACTTAAAAATTTATTAAAACTTATAAATTTTTTTTAGAAAGTTGATTTATCTTTATTTTATAAATCTACTTGTCTAAACTCAATATATGAGTTAAAATAAATTTAGTTTTTGAACCAACTGACTACTTCAAAAAGCATATAAAGTCAAAGAAACCACATTTTCAAGAAGGAATTCATATAGATAAATAAGATAACTCTCTCTTTTAATTGAGCTTCTTTTCTAAGAATAAGTCTTTGAGATAATCATTGTTTGCAAAAGATCAAAACTCACTCAATTTGCTACATAGATTTGTCTCATTTATTCTAGGTATATCCAGTTTTATTTTTAATTATTTTTTGCTTATTTAGTTAATATTTGAGAAATTTAATACTTTTATGAATACAGATTTGTATTCATATATTCTATAACCTACTATCACTTGAATATTGATGAACATATCATGCCTAGCATGATAGAAGTTCATTGTTTATTAGGCTTCAATTGTCTCTTTTCAAAGATTGTAATTCATGTATTTTATTTATTAATGAAATCATTCCTTTTTGGGGGTTTTGTAATCATCTTTTATTATCTTATTTGGCTTAACACCTCCTTTATATATTATATCTTTAATGTAACATTTCTTTATATTTTTTAGTTAGTTCATTTTCTTTAGTTTGTTGTTCTCTTTGGTTTTTTTTCCTTTGCCTATTCTCACTACATTCTTTCCCTATATTTGATTTATAGTAGCATTATTTTCATTTGGATATTCATTTATAAATTTTGTAATGGAAACATTATTTTCAGACTTGAGGTATACATATTTTTTTAATACAAGCTTATTTTTATTCACACTTTGTTGCTCATCCCTTATATTAGATCTATTTCATTATACTTTTAGTTTATCTATGAAGTTATTTGGAAAATATTAAAGTTAGAATACATAAAATTACTTAAAATATTTACTTATTGAATCAGGTTTTTATTCTTCAAGAGATTATCTAATTAATAGATTTTCTCTGTTAGATAGAATAGATTATACTTTCTTATCTACGTTCATTCATAATTAGCTAAAGTGGATTTATGATTAATATAATGAAATGTATTACATTAGATGATTTATTAGTAACATTCAATTTATCTTTATAAAGTATATCGAATTTAACTGCATCTTTAATATTTATGAGTTATAATTCATGGATATTTGAATACATATTTATTCATGAAATCATTATCAAAGACTATGTTCTTTGTGAAAACATTGCATCCACCTATTTTTCATATCAACTAAAACAATCCCTTTTAAGAAAGATGTTATTTTTATAGAAATCAAACAAGTGTTTAATTCAATGTAGCTTGACTTTTAAAAAATCCATTACACACCTTGTACTAATTTTTCAGTCATAGGACTCCTACGATTAGACTGGTATGATTATAATTTGACCCTCGTGATAGGTGAAAGGGTTGATTTGTTGGAATGATAATTTTTAACATCAACAAATTTGGTGACTCGAATGGAGAACAATTTTAATTATATCTTAAATAATTTTATTTCAATTTTTTAAAAATAGTTGGTCACCAGTTTATATTAATGCCTCCTTTATTATCTACTAGTTGTCCAGGTCTTGATTCTTATTTGAGTAGTCTTCTTCATGTAGTATCTTTGCTCAGATTTAATTCTAACGAACTTTTCCAAGAATGGCATGTTCTTATCAAGATTGTTCCAAACAACATCCACCTTGATTTGGAAGCCTAACTCAATTTAGTCTTGTGTGAAAGTGAGCCTTTTGAAAAAAATTATCAACATTAGTTTCTAGATTATATTGAAATATTTTTTTAATCTAGGTCCATAATAAATATTTCTCTCATTTTATGGATGAAATTGTTACCTAAAATTTACAGACTTAATGCTCTATGACAGAAAACTAGGATGTTAGAGTTTTTAGAATCTCATAAATCTAATTTAGATCCTCATTTAACAAATGAAAATATCTATTATCCTCTTGAAAAAAATAATCTCACTCAAGAATGTATTACAGTTGATTGATTAGTCAAAAATCAAGTTAATTTAAATCTAGTAACTTGGTATACACTACCCCACTGCAAAGATGAATCCATTGTCGAATATCTATTATGCTTCTTATCTAAATACTAGGATATTCCACCTACTTTCAAACCTAGCACAAAAATGTTTTATAGTCTATGGATAATTCATCTACCTAATAATCATAAAAATATTTATAAAAAAATTAGACTTGTAGACTTTCAAATAATTTTACAATTTTCCCATATTCAAAAGCAAAGTAAATTTTTTTGCCCAATTTGTTCCTTGAATCATGATCTGTTCAAATGCAACAAGTTTTCTGAAATAATGGTTAAATTTGAAAATAAATTTCCTATTGAATTTTCATTTTCTTATTTTATAAAGTGATTATCAATTCTCAAGATGAATATTATATTCACCTACAATCAAATCAAGAATCAAAATTTTTCCTAATCATGACATTGCTTTATTTGAGTCTATCATTATTATTGGATGCTCAAAATCAGATTTATCTAATAATAATCCTCTAAAATATTTATTATCTAGCTCATGCATAAGTGATCCTTCTCTTTTTTATGATTTAACATTGCAACTTATGGGAAATTCTACAATTTTTGAAGAACATCTTTACGATTTCAACAAAGATGCAAAAATGCAAGGCTATGAAGTGTGTAATATTTTATACTTTTCTAAAATGAATTTATTTTATTTCATGAAACACAATGATTTTGAGACTTTTTCAAACATTTACATGGATGTTAATATGATGAATTCTAAATTTAGTAAATTTTAGTTTGTTCGAACTGAATCTGACTTTGATAAGTATTTAGTAGAAATTCAAGGAATTTCTAATCATACAAGCTTGTCTAAATCATAAATAATAGTTTACAAAAAAGAATTGAATATTTAAAATTTTGTATTTAAATCTTTCTTGTTTAAAATTTCTGATATAACTCAATCATTTTTGTGAAATTGATGACTCTTTTGTGTGTTAAAACTCTAACAAAATGACTAAAAATGATAACCAATCTGTTCAAAGTGCATAAAATTAATGTTTCACCAAAACATTTGAGTTTGATGATGAAATGATTATTAATGAATTTCTTAATATAGTGAATCGAGATGAAAGTGTATTTTAGACTTCAAAGGAAAGATTTGATTTTCTTGATTTAGTGGAATCTAAAGTCTCATTTGAATATTTAGGTTTCAAATATGATTTTGATGTTGAATGTTTTACTTATCATTGTTTTGATAACAATCTATAAAATTTTCAAACCTTGTTTGGTCATTTACATTCTGAGTTTCTTTTTCAAGAGTCAAGACAAAGGTAACACGTGAGAAATTCTTTTACTTTATTTTAGCATGCTTTTATTACTCTATTGTCTAGTTATTTAGCTATTTATAAGTGTCTTATGTCATGTGATGTTAGATAAAATCCTACAATATATGATAAAACATTTTGGGTTCTTTATTTTGCTATGATTTCTCATATATTTTGCATTCCATGGTTTTTGCATCAAATTTTTATTGTCTTTTGAAATATTCTACATTGGAAGATTTTTTATAATGGTTACTTTTCTTTCTTCTCATGACTATACATAATTCCTTTTTTTGTAGTATAAGTTTTAGTTTTCTCATTTTGGCTTATAAGTTATTCTGTGTGATTTTTATTTTTGGTCATTGCAGCACTTTACTTCTACCCATCTTCTGAGACCTTCATCAGTATTAGATCTAACACAGATTCTTGCGTATAAGAATGTAAGTTTTCTTTATCAAAGTTTAATTTATTTATTTAAATAAAGAATCATGTGATAAATGAATTGAATGAGGGTATTAATTAGGTGAAGGTTCTTACTTTTAGATTCTATAATTAGCTCATTTGTTTCAATTCTTATATTTGAAGTCCATTTTTGAAATAATTCTAGGATTTTTAACATATGACAGTGGATTTTTCTTAAGGTTTACCAAATATAGATTGTGGTATTTGAGAGATTTATTTTATAGATTTATTTTATTGTATCATGGATTAGTGTGCCCTGAGTTCATTAAAATATTGTATGATGATAATTTCTTACCTGCTGGTGCGTATTTTGCTCAGAATATTTATATTGATATTCTTGGGGTTTCATATTAAATTTGGGAAAATTATCTGGATCTTATGAGATAGAAAATAATGCTAGAGATTTTATCTTGAGATAATAGAATATTTGGGGCTTGACAAAATTTTCAATCTGGGTATTTGAGAAATTGATTTCTGAGTAGAATTTGATGGTGTTATGGTTTAATTAATTTTGGATTTTTGCATCATGGAACATATTTTATTCTGTTGGTTCTAAATCAAAGTTTGTATTTTTCCTAAACTTTTTATTTAAACATGCATTTTTCATAAAATTTATGGCAAAATTCCCTATTTATGAGATAAAATTTATCTTTTATGAAATTATTTTTGAGTGGTTTACTACTATTTTGACTTCATTGATTAATTACTATGTCAATATCATGGCATAAATTAGAGGAAACATTCATTAAAACTAATCATGGGATGATCATAAGGTCAAAAATTAATGTCTGAAGAATGTTTTCAATATTATTTAATATTGTGAGTCCTCATATGATGGACCCAGTTGCTTGATATAGATTGGTAGAATTTCAATCAAATGAATAATAGTGAAATTGGGCATACATAAATGACACATGGATTGATGATTTATATTTTTGATCCATTTTAAATAAATTATTATGATGGAATTGGATATTCAAACATGCTAATGAAAATGTCATTAGATATTTTCTATTTTAACGAGGCATAATATGTAACTTGGCATACGGTTGATTCAAGTTGAACAAATGAATATTCAATTAAGTAATGAGAATTTTATGGTATAGTTATATTTTTATTTAATCATATCATTTTAGATTGTTATTTTGATATTAGTTTATACGTGTCATTTAATAGTGGGTCCCCACATGAGTGTTTATTAAGTCTTTTAAAAATAAATGTTAAATGAGGTTATTTAAGCTCATTACGAACTTTAAAATTTGCCTAAAACTTATAAATTTATTTCATAAAGTTGAATTAAATTTATTTTATAAAGTTACTTGTCTAAATTTAATTTATAAGTTTAAATAAAGTTAGTTATTGAACCAACTAACTATTTGGCAAAGGATATAAAGGTAAAGCAACCTCATTTTTTAGAAGGAATTCATATAAGTAAATGTGAGAACTCTTGCTTTCATTTGTGCTTATTTTATAAGAATAACTCTCTAATATCATTACTTGTAGAAGGTCAACACTCACTCAATTTGATGGTATAGCTCTGTCCTATTTATTCTAGGTATATTCATGTTTACTTTAAATTAATTTTTGATTATTAGTTTATTTTTGAAAAAATTAATACTTTGATGAGTATAGATTTGCATTTATATATGCTATAACCTATTATCACTTGAATATTGATGAACATATCATGCCTAGTGTGACATAAATTCAATGTTTATATGCTTCAATTGTCTCTTTTCAAAGCTTGTAATCTGTGTATTTTCATTATTAATGAAATCATTCCTTCTTTAGGGTTTCTCAATCATATTTTATTATTTGATTTGGTGTAACACCTCCTTTATGTATTATATCTTTAATGTAATTTTTTTTTATATGTTTAGTTGGTTCATTTTCTTTAGCTTGTTGTTTTCTTTAGATTGTTTTCTTTGTCTCTTCTCCCTACCTTTTTTCTCTCTCTTTGATTTACAGTAGCCCTATTTTCATTTAGAGATTCATTTATGATTTTTTTTAATTGAAACATAATTTTTAGACTTAAAGTACACACACACACACACGTGTGTGTGTGTGTGTGTGTGTGTGTGTGTGTGTGTGTGTGTGTGTGTTTAATATAGGCTTATTTTGATTCACACTTTGTTTTTGTCTCTTATCTTTGCTATGTTTCATTATACTTTTATTTTATTTGTGAGTTTATTTCAAAAATATTAAAGTTAGAATACATAACATTACTTAAAATACATACTTATTGAATCAAATTTATATTCTTCAAGAGATTATTTAATTAATAAATTTTTTGTCATATAGAATAGATTATAGTTTTTTGTCTAAAGTAATTCATAATATGGTAATGTAAAATTCTGATTGTTGTAATGAAATCTATTATATTGGATTATTTATTGGTAATATTTAATTTATCTTCATAATGTATATCAAATTCAAGGACATCTTTAATATTAATGAGTTATAATTTAGGGATCATTAAATATAGGTTTATTCATAAAATCATTATTTGAGACTATGTTCTTTATGAAAACACTGCATCCACCTTTTACTCATATCAACTGAAATAATCCCTTTTAAGAAAGATATTATTTTCTCAAAACTTGATCAAGTGTATAACTCAATACGATGTGACTTTTAAAAAACCCATTACGTGCCTTATACATATTTTTTAGTCATAAGAATGTGATGATTAGACAGGTACAATTCCAATTTGAACTGCATTATTGGTTAAAGGTTTGATTCATTAGTGTGATAATGTTTAGCAATAATAGAATGGTTTGATACATTTGATATTGAGACCATTTATATTGGCACCAAAAAAATATAGGGAATGGAGAATGCATATACATTCATGTGTAATAAACAAGATCACCATTAAGTATAGGTTTCCATTTCAAATAATGGATGACTTAATGGACTATTTTAGTGGAGAAAGGTACTTCACCTATATTAAATTGAAGAGTGGGTATCATCAAATATACCTATGAAAAGGAGAAGAATGGAAGACTAGATTCAAAATAAGTGACTAGTTATATGAAGGGCTAGTTGTGCCATTTAGATTATCAAATTCTCCAAGTACATTCATGAAGCTCATGAATGAAGTGATGAAACCATTCAGTGGTAAGTTGCTTATTGTCTATTGGGATGAGATTATGATTTTCAAACATTATTAATAAGAGCATTTATATCACTTGATTTGGTGTTGGATAAGTTCAAAGAGGAGTAGTTATTGGTAAATCTGAAAAAGTGAAGTATCATGCAAGATAAACTAATCTACTTGTGATTTGTGATCTCAAGAGATGGGTTTAACCTAGATCTTGAGAATGTGGAATCAATTTTTGATTGGCCTTCACCAAAGAGAATGTTTGAGGCACTAATTCCAATCTTATATGTGAACCTATCATAGAGACTATGAAGGGAGATAAGAAGATGTTTTAGTGGATTGATGCAACCAAAAATAACTTTTAGTTTTTGTTTAAAAGAGTGATTGAACATCTAGTGTTAGCCTTACCATATTTTGGTAAAGTGTTTCAGGTTAATTTTGATGCTAGTGGAACAACCATAGGATCAATGACTAGTCAAGAGGGTAAGCCCATTGATTATTTCAATGATAATTTGAATGAAACAGAGATGAAGAAATTGGTATGTGACCAAAGATTATATGAAATGGTACAAGATCTCAAAAATGTTGATATTAATTAACATCAAAAGATTTCAGGTTGTACATGGATAACCTTGGTTTGTAGCTCATAAAAAACCAAGTTGAGATAAATCAATGCCATATGAAATGGGTAAAGTTTCTTTAGAGCTATTATTTTGTTTTAAATCATAGTAGTGGAAAGTTTAATAAGGTAATGGATGCCTTGAGTAGGCATGCTCTAGTAGTGAATGAGTTGTCAATATAGGTCATTATATATTAAGCCATGATGTAATTGTATGAGTACTTAGATATCTGAGATGCATGGGTAGTTTGTAATAATCCAATAGATAATAATAAAACTTTATTTGTACACCACATGATCTTAGATAGTCTCTTGTTTAAGGGATATAAGTTATGTATACCACAAGGTTCCATGAGAGATAACTTGTTAAAGGAGAATTGTAGAGGAGGACTTGCTAGTTATTTTAGATATGACAAGACATTGGATCAATTAAATGAGAGATATTATTGGCAATGGATAGGTATGAATATAGATAAATTTGTTTATTAGTTTTGATTTTGTTAGCATGCTAAAGGAAGTATTGAAAATGTTGCTTTATATCAATGATTGTATTCTAGATAGATTGTTAGATGAATTAATCATGGATTTTGTTCTAGGTTTGCCAAGAATATCATGAGGTAATGATTCTATCTTTGTTGTTTCAAACATATTTTTAAATACGTCTCAAATTTTTAAATTATAATTGATGTAGAGCATGAATAATAATATATTCAACTAAAAACAAACTCATTACACTGACTATTATATAACCACATTGATATCCAAACAACCTCCTATAATATAAGAATCAATAATAATATAGTAAACATGAATAAAAATAAACCTAAAATAGTCTTTGGGTGAAGCAATATTAAAAAAAAATAATAATAACATGATATGTTGAACTAGTTACTTAACATTTTGCACCTTAATTCAACATAGATTAAAGTGAACAAGAGATATATCTATGTTCCTCTAATTTATCACATATAAGTGACTTCATGAAGACATTTGCATGTTGTTATTGTATCAGGTAATAATGGTGTTAGATGTTGTGTTGTTGTACATGTTCACATATGAAATGGACTTACACCTCAATGTGTTTTTGGCATTCATGAAACATTATGTTATGAATAAATTTTAGAATACCCTCAATGTCATACTATAAGATGGTAGGTGTCTTCTATGGTACTCTAAATTCTTCTAGTATGCAACATAACCATATCGATTCATAGATAAATTCTTATGAAACATTATATTTTGCTTCAATGGAAGATTGAGAAAAAAAGTTTTATTTCTTGTTCTCCCAGGATATAGTACTAGATATAAAAAAGAAAACATTTCTAGAAGTAGATTTCCTATCATCAATATTTCATGTATGATTTGAGTCTAAATCTCATGTCAAGAAGAAATTACCACTCCTCTTATAATATAGGTCGATGTCCATTGTACCCTTGATATATCTCAGTGTTCACTCTAATATTTTCTAGTGAGACATCTTCATCTCTTGAATGAAACATGAAATATATATAACTACATAGATAATGTATGGCATAGTATATGTTATGTAAATAAGACTCTGAATCAACTATCGATACATAGTTATATTTACTTGCATTGATGCATCTATAAAAAATATTAAGCCATGTATTATAGGTGTAACAATTGGATCATTGAATATCATCTTGAATTTCTCAAGTGTTGTCTTTGAATATTTCATTTGGGACACAAATACATGGTGTTATTTTTGCCATACTTATAATAGAAGATAATAATGTAGAATAGTGAGATTTGTCATGTCAAATGATCGATTGATATTTGTCTTCACTGCATCAATCATCTTTACTAATTTTATAGTGATTATTAGATCATCAATATACACTATAGAAATCATAATATCTCACCTTTAATGTGTGAGGTATAGATTTAGATCTTAGTGACTCTTCTAAAATCCGTGTTGAATGAGATGATCATTGGTTTTAATGTACCAAGATCTTGTATCCTATTTTAGACCATACAAATATTTGATGATTTTTTCTACTTTTGATTTATTATCAAGAGTGAAAAAACCTTATATTTGTGTCATGTAAAATTCTTTTAGATCTCCATTGATAAATACACCCTTTACATCCAATTGGTTGAATCTCCATCCAAATTGTGAAGCCAAAGCAAATGCCATTCTAATTATTTTGATCTTGGTCATAGGAACACATGACTCCTCATAATATATTCCTTCCTTATGTGCATATAAATTTACTATAAGTTGAGTGTTGTGCTTGTCAATACTACCTTATGCTTTGTATTTAGTTTTGAAGACCTGTTTATGATCTATTGGCTTCTTCCCTAGTCAAATATCTTCAAGATGCCATTTTTTTTAATTCATTAATGATTAAAATTTGGAATCTTTGGCATCCTTTAATGTTGTAGAGTATATGGATTCTTGAATTTTAGAGGGATCTTCTGATTCTAAGACTATGCTCATTAAAGAAAAAATTACCTCATTTCCAATCATTCTATGAGGTCATGGTTTAATAGTAGATGTGTTTAGAATTTTTTTCCAACTTATCATCCCTTAATGTACTTGCATACCATTTAGGCTTAAATTGAGTGGTATCTATTGGTAGTGGATCTGCACTATTATTACCATCACTATATTCATTTAGTTGATTCTCATCTTCTACTTTCTCTATATGACTGATTTATATACTAAGTGAGCATTTAGAAGGATCTTCAACTTATATCTTTTCAAAAAACTCAACATCACTACTTGTGTATAGTTTCTTGGTCCTTGGATCCATTAATATATAGTTGTGTGCTTCTTCACTATACCCTAAAAAGGCATAAATTTCTGATTTAAATTCATGTTTAGCCTTTTCCCACTTTAAGAATATGCATACTTGCTTTGCATCCAAAAATATGAATACATGTTATAGATGGCTTGTTCCCTACCCATACTATTTTTGGTGTTATCCCATAAAAAGATGTAGTGGGAACTATATTGAGTTGATAAACTTTAGTTTGGAATACTTTTACATAAAATCCCTATAAAAAACTAGAATCATGTAGGATGCATCATCACATTTCCATGATACTCTGATTCCTATATTTAGAAACAAAATTTTGTTTCATTTTATGCAGAGATGTCATTTGACCATGAGGGCCATTTTATTGTAAGAATGCTTTAAATTCATTAATGGTGAACCCCCCATGATTTAAGTAGAGGATTTTGATATTTTGGTCAGTCTCTATTTCAATGAAACCTTCTATTATTTTGAAATTTTCAAAGGCTAGTCTCTTTATAGTAAGATAACAAGCCCACATTTTCCTTAAATATCATCAATAAAGATAATGAAGAAATTAAATTTAGCATGCCTAACTGGCATTGGTCTACATAGATTGGTATACACCAGATCATGTTTTCCATAGGCCCAATATATAATTTTTTGAAGTAGAGCTCTATATTGTTTGCCTTTTAATTAATGTTGATATTTGTTTGTACCATTTTTGAGAGGTTGAAGTCTTCTTATCACGTTATAATGATGGAGTGTGTTGAGATATAAACTAATTATGTGATCAAATAGTCTATGTCATAATTGTGTTGAGTTTATGTCTTTTACCATAGGTGTTTGATTATTTATCTCCTTAAGTTTAAGATAGAACATTTTCACAACTCCTAAGGATCGTGAAATATTTTTTATGTATTTTGACTTATATATGATCAAACACATATTTTATCTACCTTTTAATTCAAATGCAACCTTAAGGTTGTGGTCAAGCAACTGACTGACTGAGAAAATATTCTTTGTGAATCTTGAAACATACATGATATATGATATTTTATAAGAATTACATCCAAGTGGTAAAGTTATGTTCCCAATACATTGAACATGGTAGGATGAATCATCACCTAAAGATACATAATGTTTAGGAGAAGTATCATTCATAATATAGAACCAAACTCTTCTTCTAGTCATGTGTCGAGTGGCACCTGAGTTGACATGTCAGATATAAATTTATGATGTTGATTCTTCATGAGACTAAATTTTATATAGGAAGTACATATCTAAAGGGGTTTCTTATTATTTGATAATGTTTCCTTATTGATTTTGTTTTTGCTTCTAATGACCTTTTTTTTGTCTTTGTACTTTATGTAGATGATAATATTGTTGGTTATTGGGCATCTTGTTTCTTAAAGAGTCCTGTGTAAATCAGTTATACCAATAATCATTAAGGCCATGCCCTCTCCTTCTACATATAAGGTATAATTTATATATTTTAAACCCATATGCATTATTTTTATGGCCTTACTTTGGATTAGAAGATGATATGATTTTGGCAATAAATAGCATGCTCTTCTGATTCCTCTTCATATGAATAGGCTCTTCCTATTGTAACTTGTAAACCAACTTGGCAAAATTTGGTTTATCTTATGTTAATATCAAAGTAGTCATGAATATCCTATATGATAGTGGCAATGCTCTAAGGTTACTAGGTACAAGAGATGCATCTGACACTATCTTGCCCAATACTTACATCAAATCCCTCAGGGTTACAACATGTTGTAGAAAAGATTATATTTTCTCACAGAACATAAATTTGAGTGAATGAAGTTGACTCTATAAATAGATTATGGTACCTTAATTTTTGGTCTCATAGACTATCTTTAGCTTATCCAAATCATCTTTAGTAGTTTTGGCCTCACGAATATGAGGTTGTATCTCATCTAAAGCCTTTCCATAATTATCAGTTTTGCCTTTTTGTTTGATTTATAAAATTTATGCTATTAATTAGTGTTAGTGGCATGTTGGGTGAGAATCCCATTAAAAATAACACAAAGGTCTTCAAATTCTAGATGTGTCCTGATGTTCTCCAAGTGGAATAGTTATTGTTGCATAGAATCTATGACTATGGCAGAAATAATTTAGGAATTTTTTCAATCATTGCATAGAAATTGACCATAGGTGATGAATAATTTTCTTATCATTCCAGATATTAAGGTCTTGTTTTATTTGTACCAAACTTTTATTTATAATAACCCTTCCTTTATACTCATCGATATGTGGAAGAAGATTGGGCTTTCTTTATACCCGATTGGTATGCAAAAGAAGTAGAAATGTATGCAAAAGAGAATGATAAGTAGTAGTTAGATAGTAATGAAAGAGATTAAATGAATCATTATAACTTGCTTAAATGGAATTCCATGTATGTAGATGTAACTTCTTTATATACATGGAAAATACACCTATCAGGATTTATTCCTTTTGATTTTATCGAATGGGTAAAATGGAGGGATAGATCAATGAATGTTTAACATTATTTATCCTTGGTAATTTAAGGGGATGAAACCCATAAAAAATTGTTTCATATATGTTAACCTATGTATTTACTAACTGAAATGTGATTGCTTTACTCATAAACGTGACTCAAAGTCATAGTTGTGACCAAAAACTATGAATCTGTAAAATGCACTATTTTATTTTTCAATGTATTTACTTACAAAAAATAAGATATTACAATGATTGGAAAGTAAATGACTAAAATGAATGGAAGACACTAAATATATTTTACAAATATAATACCCCCCCCTTTAAAAATAATTTGGGGCTCTTTAGCCTCTTTTGAAAATTTTATGACTTTTATAGCTAATTTTAGTTAGTTGTAACTATTTTTAGTAGAATTTAAAATTATTTTTGGATATTTTAAACTCCCACCTACTCCTTATTAAAACTATTCATTACCAACCCACCGAAGCTTTCTTTCAATGTGATGAATGATAAAAACTGTATTTAAAGACTTAAAAATCTGCAAATTACACCTATAATGGGCTAAGAAGAAATGTTCAAAGGACCATATGTCCTCATGGAAAATTTTATGTCTCAGTTATAGATGAAAGGTTGGAATTTTTTTCTATTTCTTTAAATAATCTGATTTCGAAATTTCAAAATGTAGGGCCTCCAAATAAGTAAAAACCATATGGGTATGTTGATTGACTAAAATAGATTAAAGTTTTATTGTTTAAGCACTCCAAAGCAGTGTATGTCTCTATTATAAGCTATATGGACTGATATGAGGTGGAAATTGGATTAATTTTATACCACCTTGTGGCATCCTATTTCAAAAATATGATCCATACAACATTTACTAGCCAAAAACTGTACAGGGGCAGGAAACTATGATCAAATATTGAATAGGTTTCACTTTTAAAGGGCCGTATAGCCTCATCCAAATTTTATTTTTAATTTTTAGAGGAAAATAAACTTAGATGTATATGCTTTTATAACATAAATTTCAGATTTTGGAAACTATACATCCTTAAACTATCAAAAACATTGATAAATTTGCATGAAAATCATTCAAACAAGAGAAATATTGTTAGAGAATAATTGAAATTCGGAACACAATAATAAAACATGTGCAAAATATATGTGATGTATTTAGGAGAGCATCTAGTAAATTATATCTCAGAGAATGATATCATGGGATTCTTAATTATTTCCTCTAGTTATAGTATGAGAGTGTCATAGGGCTACACCTCCTGCTATTTTTTCCTTATCTAATCTCTCGCTCTTATATAATGTAAAGCATGAATAGTATTATATTCAGCTAAAAATAAACTCACTACATATGCTATTATATATATATATATATATATATATATATATATATATATATATATATATATATATATATATATATATATATATATATATATAAAAACAACCTCTTATAATATAGGAATATAAAATTGTTGACTTTTCTTGCCCTCAAGCCAAAATTGTTAACACCTATAGTTCAAATCTTCCTTAAAAGGGCTTCTTAACTTTATTTATAACAATCATATTGTTGTAATGTTCTTTAAATGCTCACATAGAGCCATTCTTAACATTGTTTAAGGTTTTGACTTTGTCATGTGTTTATATAACCATCAAGGTTAGTTTAAAGGGTCATTGATCTATGTGATGATGTGTCAAGATGATGTATTGTCCCTCAATTATTTGCATTTTGTGGTTTGCTTGTTTGAATCATCTTAGCCTTGTATAAGGGAGTTAACATAACTTAGCATATTTTAAGGGTTTTTGGAAAGGTCAAAGTTTCAATATGGTCAATTTAAGCCTTTCCAAAGCCTCCTTTCATGGTTTTTAAATACAATGATGAAAAGGTCAATTGAATTCAAAGGTATTCTTACAAAGTCTCATGTCTGCCTCATGAAGCTATCAAATATGCATTAGTTTCCTCTACAGTTATTAATGCATTTCAAGGTATATCATGTCACTCTTTGGGATAAATATGAGGTATTGTACATAAATTTTCAAATTTCAATCATATCAATAGGGTTCCTAATGTGCATAATCTCAAGAGTTGGTTAGACAAGAATCACAGTCATAAATTCTTAAAGTGTAATGTACAAAAGAGAATGAATCGCTCTAACAAAGGTAGTTTTGGTCACTTGTAAGGTCATGAAGGGTCCATATTCTAATGTAAATGCATGTATGGGTGTCTCTTTACCTTTATCAAAAAACATTTATGAAATTGTTAGGACTTGTTCCAAAGTCTTAACATTACGTTAGATTTTTGGCAGATAATAAATAATTGTTGTAAACAGGGTGCACATCTTTTAGTAAAGACACCCGCAAAAAATAAACTTGCTTAGTTTAATTATTAGGTAGTTTTAATGTTTTATATTTATTAATTAGAATTACCTTACAGGTTGTTTTCCTGTATTTAGTTGGTTATAGGATTAGTTGTTTTTACCGATCATTGATAAAATTTATATAAATCCATGTTTGAATTGCAAAAGGGTTAATGGAGTAAAGGCACCCTTATGTACTTGATCTAACTAAGTAATAATTTCACTATGATAATTATAATAATATGAAAATATAATAATATGAAAATATAATAATATTATCAAATCAAAACAAACGATATTACATTATAATTTTTGTATCATCATCTCAAGAAGTTTTTAACATTTAAAAAAAGAGTTTGCAATCTCAAAATCTTAATCATAAACTTGATTTAATCACTGAAACATAAACTTATGTAAAAGTAATTTCTTGCAATTAACTTCAATAGGATTAGGGGATTAAAAGAAACGATAAAAAGAGTGAACAAGTTTTATTATCATTTTCCAAACCTCACACTCGCAACTGAGCTAATAAAATCCTCACTTCAAATTTCCGAAATTCTAAATGTACATATATTATACTTATATTTATATTTGAAAAACCAAATATTTAAAACTCCACACACAAAGATATATATATATATATATATATATATATATATATATATATATATATATATATATATATATATATATATATATATATATATATATACATATATACATATATATATATATACATATATATATACATATATACATATATATATACATATATATATATATATACATATATATACATATATATATACGAATTATTAATGAAATACTTGTGCACTTGCACTAAACAGGGACAAGGGTCAACCTAATCTGGTTTAGGAGTTATCAGTGGTATCAGAGCATGGTTATTTTGGGAGCATGGTGAATTTGAAGGAGAAAAGTGAAAAATCAATTCACGTGAAATCACTTGGCATGAAATAAGGTATGCCATATAGTATTGGTTTAAATATTTTGAAAAATTATTAAATTATTTTAATTTGTCAAATATTATTTATATTTAAACCTATATTTTTTCAAATCCCACAGTCTGGTCTTTTTTGATCATTCATACTCCATTGTCTTGTGTGCAAACCTCCTCATTCGACATAAAAATGATTTTTTAGCATTTTAATGTTATTAAATTCATTGTTTTTTGGCCAAAACCAGATTTGTATGGCCTACTTATTTGAGAAAAACCTCTGTAATATTTATTCATGGCTGCCATTATTGATTCATCTCATTCTCAGGCCTCTTAATAGCTAAAACACCTACCAATCTTGATCAAATGATATTAAACCCCTATTTTTTGCATTCAAATTGTAAATCTGATAATTTTTTTAACTTGTACGGCCTATGGTATGGCCTTCCAATTCCCAAGCTTTATTTTGATCTCATTCCCTACAAATGCATCTTAAAAAATCTACAAAAACTTAGTGAAAATCCTTTTTACCCAGCCTGTACAGATTTGTACGGCCTATGAGAGAGAAAATAGGTGAAAAGAAAATTCCCAAGCGCTGCCATGGCATCCTAGGCAAACATGGCATTGCAATAAAATTTAGAAATTTATTTTTGTTGTTTCTAATGTCTTTTGGTATAAAAAATTTGTCTTAGTGGGTCCCATGGGATGAAGCTTGCTTGAAAAGGCTGTAAAAAGGGAAAATTTTGAATTTATTTACTCATATGTAATTTTTTTTCCCTCATACACAAAAATCTAGTATAAGTAGAAATTTCTGAGTGTAATGTTCTGAAAATGCTCTTAGAGCAATTGGTTAGGCTTTTTTGTAAGAAGCTTGCAAAGGAGGAGGTCAAGGGTTCAAATCCCTTCTTTTTGGAGATTTTTTATTTTTTTTTGCTTTGGAATATGCTTTTTTGAAAATGGAATATTCCATTTTAAATCAAAATATTGTAAAACACATACTTATTGTATTGTGTTATTTAAATTTTTGAAAAAGTGGTGGAATTCAATTATATTTCTATTGCATTGTTGTGATGAGATAAGGGTGTAATTGGTGGAATAAGGTTGTAATTTGGTGAAATAAGGGTTTAATCATTGATTTTTGGTGTGGTTAACTACAAAACCCCATAGAAGTAATGTCTTGTGCAATGAGTGTGATATTTTTTCATTTATTTTGTATTTTGTCACGCTTTTCTCTACTGCACTTGCTTTCATTTCAAAAATGCCAAAAATTCAAAATTTGCTTTCAGATGGTGATAGATTAACAATTTCTAGTTATTCAGATTGGAAACGATTGTTGAAGGCTTCACTAGTGTTTAATGAGTTATGGGATATTGTTAAGAATGAAAATCCCAAATTGCCAATAAATCAGGCTAAATTAGATATATTCAATTTGCATGACTCTAAGGCCTTGGCTCTCATAAAATGTTTTTGTACTCGTGATACTTATGTTCATATTGAAAATTCTCCTCATAGTTACACTACATGAAAAACATTTTCAAATTTGTATGATAAGAAACCTAGGCATAAAAAGATAGATATTCATATGTAGTTGTTTACTTTGTCATTAGATGAAGACAGGGATATGGGAGAATATATGTATAAGTTGAAAAATATCACTACTGAGTACACTAAGGCTGGTTTTGGAAAAATAGATTATGGCCTCATAGTTACTTCTACTTTGAAAGGACTACCAGGGTCCCATAGGAATTTTGTTGAAATGTTGCATATCTCTGACAAGATCATAGGCATCAACTTTGATAAGTTGGCTGAGTTGCTCATACAACATGATCTCTCTCTACCCAAAAAATCCATGAAAATAGAAGAAGCCCATGTTTTAGAATCAAAGCCTAGTTCATCTTCATCTAGGCATCAAAACAATAGAGGAAATAGTTATAGAGGAGGTCAAGGTTACATAGGAGGTAGATATCAAAATATAGGTAGGGGTGATTCAAATAATCAACAATCTAATCAATCACATTCACATGAAACAAGTGATCGAGGACATGGTCACAACTCATATAGGGGTAGAGGTCGAGGTAGATCAGACATTTAATGTCATAGATGTGGAAAATTTGGTCACATTGCCTCACAACATAGGATTCCTTTTGATAAAATTTAGAGGCCACAAAAAGTGACTAAGACTAACTCTACTCAATATGTTGATCATGACTATGATGAATCTAATAATGTTACCCATGAATCTGTATTCACTACTTTGGGGCACATTAATATATTGAATATGAGGCTAGAGATGAGCTCATAGATGTATGGGTTTTTTAGACACATGAGCAACCAAACACATGACATTTAGGAGAGATTTCTTTTGGTCTTATAAGGAAGTTTTTCTCTCTCAAGTTTATGCATACACCACTAGGACTTGGATCTATTCGAATTCTTCTTCCTAATGGGTCTATAAAAACTTGGAGGATGTTTGGTATGTTCCCACATTGAACAAACACTTACTTTCTTTGGTAACTATTCAAAAGAAAGATTATGAAATTATGCTTGAAAATGTGCTCATTTACATAAATTTAGTGAAGGATGATTATAAAATAATGCAAACAGGATATGAAGATGGAAACTTGGTTAGATTGCATTTTAAGGTGCTTCCTCCTAATATAGAACTTGCAGCAATTGTTGACACAGGTATAGGTACTATGTCTACACAGCAGTTATGGCATCTCCACTATGGACATTTGAATATCCACTCTTTAGTGGATTTGCAGAGATATGATATAGTGAATGGGTTGCCCACTTTTCGCGAATATAGTATTCTTTGTGAGACATGTGTTTTGGGCAAACAAAATCAAAAAAAAATTCCTAAATAGTCATCTTGGAGAGCTAACAAATGTTTACAGTTAGTTCATAGTGAGGTATGTGACATGAAAAAGTCATCAATTGGTGGGTGTAGATACTTTGTCTTGTTTATTGATGACTTTTCTAGGATGACTTGGGTATTCTTTATGAAAAACAAATCTAAAGTTTTCACTTAGTTTGTTCATTGGTTACACTTAGTCAAAAAAGAAACAGATTCACATTTGGCCACTCTTCGTTCAGATAATGGAGGTGAGTATACCTCTAATGAATTTTTAGATTATTGTTGAGAACATGGTATTCATCGACAATATAGTAATGCTTATACTCCACAACAAAATGGAGTATTTTAATGAATGAATAGAACTTTAGAGGGCACAACAGGTGCCATGTTGCACTATAAACAACTTGATGATAAGTTTTGGGCTGAAGCTATTGGTACTGTAGTGTATTTGTGAAACAGGTCCCCCACAGTTGCACTTTTGGGACAAACTTCATATGAGGCATGGTATGGATTTAAACCAAAAGTTAAACACTTGAAAGTGTTTGGATGTGTTTGTTTTGCTTTGGTTCCTATTAAACATAGAACTAAGTTGGAACCATGAAGTCAAAAATGCATCTTTCTTGGTTATTCTAAAGATAAAAACGGGTTTCATTTGCTTGCGCAGGATTCAAGCAAATTCATAGTGAGTCAAGATGTAATATTTGATGAGTTTGGGACTATGAACACTGTAGAGATTGATTCTCAACTTGATAGATTAGAGAGTAAAAATACAAAAAGAGATAAGGGTTTGAATAATTGGGATAACCCTTCAAAGTTATGGTATGAGACTTAATTTCCTTCACTTTCCTCTCCTTCATCTACAAGTTCACAGGTTGATGACTTAGAAATTGTTGAAAATTATCTAAGTCCCCCTTTGAATGATGCACATGATGAGAATTCTAGAGTCCCTGATTTGAATAATTTGTCTAAGTATCCAAAATGGGCTCAAAGTACTTTTTCTGACTTGACAATAGATGAAGTTAGTTTAATAGGGCTTAGGAATTCTTGAATATAGGTAAACTATGCTATGGTTGTTACTACTTCTTACACTGAGCCATCCACTTTTGAGGATGCTTCTACTGAACATGTTTGGCAATAGGCAATGAAATGTGAGTATGATTCCATACTTAACAATAATACATGGATTTTAGTTGATCCTCCTCCACATGTTAAACCCATTGGATGTAAATGGGTTTATAGGACTAAGTATAAATTAGATGGCTCCATTGATAAACATAAGGCATGACTTGTTGCAAAAGGATATGCGTAACATGAAGGTATTGACTATGAGGAAACATTTGCACCAACTGCCAAATGGCACACTATTTGTATGGTACTTGCCTTAGCAGCACAAAATGGTTGGAAAGTACATCAATTGGATGTTAAAAGTGCTTTTTTAAATGGCAATTTATAGGAAAAAGTCCATATGAAACAACCTCAGGGTTTTTAAACAGGTGGGTGCTTAACACAAAGTGTGTAAATTGACAAAAGCTTTGTATGGGCTCAAACAGGCACCCAAGGCTTGGTATGAAAAAATGGATTCATACTAGAAATCCATTCGTTTTCATCACAGTGAATCTGATGATACTCTCTATTTTTGAGTGGAGATTAAGAAGATGGTGATACTTTTTCTCTATGTTGATGACTTGTTTATTACAGGTAATGATGAAAACCATAACAAGTCTCTGAAGAAGGAATTAAAAGATGGGTTTGGGATGATAGATCTTTGACTTTTTCACTACTATCTAGGCATAGAGGTAACTTAGAAAGAGCATAGTATTTTCATTTCACA
>JARHVA010005110.1:1237500-1314880 GCA_037957365.1 Torreya grandis | reverse complement strand
AAGAGCCATCATCATCTATTGCCCTAAAAACTGCACTTCCATGCACCTTGCACATTTGGCTTCCAGATTGGAATCCATTATCCATGAAAATACATGGGATGGAGTTAATTAAAATTTTAAATACAATATATTTCCTTTTAATAATTAGTGTCACCTTAAAATCACTTCACTTGAAATATTTTCTCCCTTATCTCTAGCTTGTGCATTTAGGCCAGCTTTGACTGGCTAAGTTTAAGGACCTAGTTATAGAACTTATATGTTGATTCATGAAATTAAATTAATAGTATGAGTTATATTAAGTTTAAATATTGTACTCAATTTTTTTTCATCTCATAATTCATCCTTTAGCCTACACAACACATAAAATAGTGAGAAAAAGCCTATTTCTACCCCTATATGTACAACCAAAAAGGTGTGGAGTAGCCTGGGGAGGTCCTATATAAGTTAAAATATTTTTTTTTCAAAATATGTCCTTAGGTTATCTTCCCAACTTAATTTTATAATATTGGTCCTTAACAAGGCTTTAGTAGGGTTTTAGGCCTCTTTTCGGTCTTAATGATTGTTCATAAAATTGGAATGTACAACTTGAGGAAATTTTACAAAAATATGGCCCATAATACCCTTGATAACATACCATAACTCTTTTTCCTCCCATGCATATCCTCAATAAAGATATGACCATCTCAAAATGACTACTTGAGCTTGTTTTTGGTCTACTTACAAAGCTAAGTTGGTCTCTAAGCCAAAAATGGCCTTCTTGATGTTTGGATTGCACTCTGAGAGCTCAAAAATCTTTGTAATCATCCTCCAATCATGTTACAATATGGTATAAATCACCTCTAGGTCTAAAAGTGTGAGTGGCCTTCCATTTAGCCTTAGCCTAGACCTTGCATCATAAGCCTGCCTACAACTTTTAGTGTTTGAGACCCTCTTCCTTGATTTACTTACTCCTAAATATCTTTATAACTTCCACCATTATCCTATAATCATGATAAAATAGGTTTGAAGTAATAACTTATGATATAAAATGCAATGATCTTCTTTTTGGCATCTAGGCTTCAAATTTGCATGTCATGTATCATTGCAACTTTAGGGGTCTAGATCATTCTATTTGATTTCACCCTTTTATTATTTGTTTAAAATTCTTTTTCCTAGTGTACTATTGTTTAAAAAACCATCTTGAAACTTCTCTAGAGCTTTTGGTCCACTATTTCTCCTCTTCTATCAAAAGTGCATGCTCTGTGCAAGGGGAGAGTACCCCCTATCTAAGATAAAATAGGGGGTATCTCCCCTATTTTTTTTCATAAAAACAACACTTATTTAGTATACATAAATTTTCAATTATTCCCTCCATAAAAGGTAGCTCTTGATTATGTCATATGATCTTTTAAACCATGAAAAATTAAGGAAGACCATGTAAAGGTGATCTGTGTGTAGAAATTTTCAAGGTGGACTATGTATGATCTGATTAGATCCCTTAAATAATTTGTAACTCAATTATATAGAGAAAATTTAAGGAATATACACCATGTTTGAGGTTTTTTATACTTTCTTATCCTTCCATCTGCTATATACCCCTAGTGTTTCCTTACTCAGTCAAAACTGAGCTTACTCTATAACTATGTTGACATCCAAACATTACAATTGTAGATGTAAATGTATGAATTTACCTTAAATATAGTGTAAGATACTTATCTACTTTATTTATGTTCATCTGGTATTTATTTGTGTACACTTATTCCCCTTAGTTGGTCTAAACTTCACCAAGACACATTACTTTGGCTAATTACCTACATACCTAGCTATATGTTGGGATTGACCTAAAACTCTTGTGAAAGCTTATATTTAGGCTTGAAACCATGTTAAAAAATAATCTCTTCAGTATCCATTAGATAAATTTCAAACTCTTTTTCATTCATTTGTTCACATTACTTACTCTTAATCATCAAGCTTACTCATTGTTAACCTAGTCACAATAGGTTGTGCATCTTCATCTTGAAAAGGGTCACTTGTAGGTCATCAAGTGTGTTTGGGTGTTGAAAAAATAATATAATAACAAATTAAAGGCTTAATTGATTCATTTAGTACTTATTTCATTTATACTCATGCAATTTAATTATGCAAAGGTCACTTTCTAGCATAATGTTTGCACACCCTACCTATATAACCCTTGACTGTAGGTGTTATTTGACCTTATAAAATTGGTCATGGTGTCAATAAGTCCCTTGAAACCTCATATGAGTTTAAAAAAATTTAAAATCATCTATAATTCACCTATATGCTTTATTAGAACCCAAACTTCACTTTTCATTAACTAAGACACTTCTTTCCTCAAGACCCTATTGTAGGTGCATGCTTTATAGTTGTGGTATGGACTATAGGTCCTCATGAAGTTTTGTATACCATCATCAATGACCTATTGATGAATTCCAAGTCATTTTTTACACCATATAAACCATAAAACCAATTTAACCAACACAAGGGTTTATTTGTTTGTTTCTTGAGATATCACTATCATCTAAACCTCAAACCTATAGATGGGACTGCAATGTTTTAGTGATTTTAGAGCAACTTTGAGGTGTTAAAAATTCATTTTCAATGACCTTATGACCCTAGAATTTTATATATGACTTGTCATATATAAATACTATAGGGTTCATCAAGTTATATGTCTTAGGATCTTTCCCACCATATCATATGTTATCTCTAAATAGGTCATGGGCCTCTGTTTTCGACTTTTAGGGACTATACCCCTAAATTCATTCTTTAATTTTTTGAGATATTTTACACCCCTAATTTCCTATTTGAAATTATACTTAAGTATTTTCATGGACTTAACTCATGATATGACCCAAAAATAGGCTTTATCATTTGCTTCTACACATGTTATGGGCATTTAGTTCTTTATTAAGCTGCTTATAGGTGAGGTTTAGTATATAGGCAATGATCATGAATTCAAGTAGTAGAGAGGGTAAACATAGTTATGTTCAGTCTTATGTTTTCATCAAGTTTCCAAATAAAATATAAATAATTCTAAGAAGTTTAAAACCATACCAAGCCATTATCTTCTCACCATGACCTCATTAAGGACTCCTATAGGTACATATGACTATATGCAGGTAGGATGCTTGGAATATAGTAGACAATGAGGCTAAATGAATCTCCCAAAAGTAACTCAAACTAAAAATCAAATCCTAAAATTCATGATTTCCACCAAGGATATATTGAAATAGTTTTTAAACATCTTAAATGTGAAAGCCATTTTCAAACATATGGAATAAGATAGGCAAAGCGTTGAATGATTGCTCTATCATGGAGAATGAGCATGCAACTATGAGAATCAAGTGGAATTGGATGAAAGTGAAAATTTGTAAAGAATACATTTAAAACATGTATATGAAACTAAAATAACCCTCTATTTCCTTTGACATGGCAAAAAACTCTTGGATATGGTGAAACTACCCATAACTCAAAAAATTGCATCCTCTTTTATATTGAGTTGGTTAGAATATTAAACCCACTTAAAACATGAAAACAAGTGTATTAATAATTATATAGGGAAGAAATTGAGCTTTGGAATCAATCTCAATAATTGGTCTATAATAACTTGCTCAGAATGAAGCAAAACCTGAAAGGTGCATAGATGAGCAAGCAATTTTACACAATCCACTTTGAATGGATAATTCATGAAGCAAAATTTACCATTTATAAAAATTATTATATGTATTTTAATGTATTGGATTTTATAATGTTCCCTCAAAATGATTTTACCTGAAACCCTTTGTGTTATCCATACCAAACAAAACTTGTAAGTCATTTTAGTCTGCCAAGAAGGATGAGAAAGAGATAGAATGGTTTTGGCTTCAAGTTTTCATTTAAAAATAAACCAAATAATTGATATTAACTTTAGGAATATGGATAGGCATTATATGGGCTCTTCACATATGCCACACTTCCTAAGGAGCCATACATGTGTCATTTTATTCCTTTTCTTTAGGAAAATTGACTTTCTTATGATTAACTTGCAAATTTTTAGTTTTTTCAGTTACTTAAGACCTTTATGGATACATGGGTAATGACATCACTGATTTAAACTTTCACATTTCCTAATAAACCTGTACAAATCATTAAATACACCTGCTTGACCCCTTAAAAAGACTCAAAATGATAAATGAACCTAAAAACTACTTGACCAAAGCTATTATGACATAAATTGACATTAATTAATCTATGAAACACCTTATAAAAATAAATTTTACCCCATTATATTCATAAAATGAAATTTTTTACTATGGGTCCCCTATTTTAACTTAAAAGTCAAAATTGGCCAATAGTATGTAGGCAGCACAGGATCACACATTTAGTGCATATTACACACACTAAAACCCCCATTTTAAAGTGATTAAAATACTATTTTATCAAGCAAGATGGAGGGTTATATTTTGAAGATTAAATCATCTCTATACCAAGCTCTATCGATATTCAACACTCGAGATTTCATAGGTAGGCTCAGATAGGAACAATGCAAAGAACCCAAAAAACTCAAGTCTCAAAAAATAGTTTGGACAATAGTGGAAGAAGAGTAAAACAAAACAAGACCCTAAAGTGTCTTGTTTTTTATAGTCTTATCCTTTCACTGAATGAAATCTAGATCTAAGTTCATGATACTATCCTAGTCCTACACAACTAGTTTTAACATCTATCTCAATCATCTCAGTCTAGTTTCAAGCTAATTTATATTTATCCTTATTTATTTCTATTTTTAGAAAGGTAAAAATGATAAATAAATTACACAAATTAGGATTGTAATTATTGTAATATCATCTATTAATTTATTAATCTATACCCTTAACTAAAATAGAAATAAAAATCTAATATTCCCAAAAAAGTTAAATCATTTGGTGAACCTGACTTACTTCGTTTGTGCACAAAAACCCTATAAACCCTAGGAAAAATTCCTTGCTGATTTTTATAGTATTTTTCTGATTTTTTACTTCATATTTAAATCAAAATTTCACATTTAATTTTAAAATTTACGATAGTAATTTTAAAAATTATTTCTTTTCAAACCCTAGTTAAATTTACTAGATTCCTTTGTTTCTTAAGGTATCACCTTACACATAAATAATAATTTCACATTTAATTTTTAAAATTTACCATAGTAATTTTTTTTTTCAAACCCTAATTAAATTTACTAATTCCCTTTGCTTCTTGAGGTATCACCTTACATGTTTGTTAGCTTTGTATCCTTTTTTATGCATATTCCAATTCGTTATTTTTCAAATCCTAGATTACATTTATTTAATCTTCTATTTAATTTTTCAAGTTATTTTCCTTATGCCACCTAAGCTCCTTGAATCTCTTCCTTTGAATGAATAACAAGACTCAGTGACAACCCTCTTTAATTCACCTAGATTCTTTTAACCTAATCATATACCATGGATAAATAACCAACTTAGCTTCTTGGTATATATCCTACACATCCAAAATACACTAATTTCAATGAGGATAAGGTCAACAATGATTAGTATGAGAATAAGAATGATGATACACACATTGATGTTCATGACCCACCACATCAAGCTATTGATCCATGTCTACCTATTATTGATAATGATGTTATCATCAACAAAGATTTGATTCTACAAATTTTAGAGAGAGACTCAAACAACAGCCTCAAGATCATGCCTTTATTTTATAGTCTATCATGGAAATCAAAAAGGCTAAGCAAGTTAAGTCTTTCATTCCTTTATAAAAACTAGTTTAAAATGACACTACTGGGGAAACTATGTCTCAACAACTCCCTATAATATCCCAACTTCCTATTAGGTACCACCAATTACATTTAATACATCCTTGTCTCGTAATGTGGCTACCCTTGTGCAAGAGATAAAATATCTTCAATCCAAGGTGCCTCTAAACAAACACATGCTTTGGACTCTTTTTATCTACTTCATACACCCTTGCCACTAGGTTTTGTTCAACCTAAGCTCACTCTATATGATAGCAGGGTGATCTAGAGACACACTTGAGATCTTTTCCCATAGCATGCTTGGACTATGTGCCAATTTATTGGTTACTAACCAAGATATTTCCATGGCATTTAAACTAATATGCTCTAAAATGATTTTATAATCTACCAAATTAGTCAATCAATGCATTCAATCCTTTAGCTGACATGTTCTTATCTCATTTTAGCATTGACATAAGTGAAAAGGTTTCTTATGCCCAAGTTGCAAAACAAAAACAAAGGCCAATGAGCATCTCATATATTATGTTCTTCGATATAATAATATATTAGCTAAAATTAATAGCACCATAGCTGATCAATAATTACAAGATCTCTTCAAACAAAAGTCTTTTGCCAACTTTAAATGAGTCAATAATGTTCAAAAAGTTCTCTTCCTTCATTAAGTTATGTCATACACTAAAAAAAAGAGAAGTCAAATTAATTTCAATGGGAAAACATAAGTACACAAGCATCTCAAAAACAATAAACAAGAGTAACAACCAAGTCCCATAAAAATTAAAGGTTAATGACAAAAAAAATTCAAAATCAGCCTACAATTAATGTAGCTTCAAAACCCCCTCAACTAATGGTTTTATTAGCACCTCCTTGATGATCATTTACCAATCTACTAGTATCTCTAGGTAGAATCTTACAATATCTATTTGAATATAATATTATATCTCTCCTTCCTATTCAAAAAGATGATACAACAAAGCCTTTTCCATGTGGATATGATCAAAATGAATTTTTTGATTTTCATAGGGCACTAGGTCACACAATGAATAGATTCATTAGTTTACTACAAAATATATAGGACTTGATAGATGGCAACCTTATTTATCTTGGCACTCTAGTCAAGCCTCCTCAAGAAAAATAAAACATAGAATAAAGCTTTGAAAATTTTCTTAGATCCTTTCCCACAAAATTCTAAAGAATAGACAAGGGACACATCAAGTGTTCACCATGTATATCATGCACATCCTCCACTAGCTACATACCAAACACCTTCAGTTTAGTCACATCCTTTGAGTAACATGATTGTTGTGTATATTTCTAGAGTTCCAATTAGACCTTCCATCTCCTTCTCAGAGCAAGAGATAGTCAAGGATGATTCATATTACCATACACTCATTATTAGAGCATACATTAAGCATCATCCCATTCATATTGTTCTCATAGATAATGGATCTAGTGTGAACATGTGTATTATGACATTACTTTATCATTTGGGATATTTAGAGTAGGATATTACCTTGACAAACATAATTATCAGTGGATTTAGTGGGCACATAAAAAGTTCATTGGGTTAGTTTGTACTTCCTATATAAATTGGTCCAACACATGTGGCCACATTATTTACTATTATTCCTAGTGCATGAGTCTTTGATATGTTTCTTGATCGACCATGGATTTAGAAACTTTGTGTAGTATATTTTATAGTTCATAGATGCATGAAATTCATTCATGTTAATTAGGTTGTTATAGTTGGTGGAGTTCTATATTGGTTACCACTCCCCACTTCAGAGCCATCTACTACTCTATAATCACCAGTTTTAGCTCCTCCACTAGTTATAGTTCTTCCTCTAGTTTAGATTTAACCATAGTCGAGGCCTTCCTCGCTAGAATGGAGAGTTCATACACTTCCATGGAGGACTCTTTTAGAGTAACCACAGTTTTAAGATTCTAGATAGTTTCCATCTATAGTATTCACACCTAGGGTAGTATCATTGAGATCTCATGCTTCTACACACAAAACACACATTTAGAGAGCTTCTTCTACTACCATATGGGTACTTAAGAGTCCTATAGTTTTATCCACTTGTTAGAGTTACAAGGGGGCCCCATAGTTTATTTCCACTACAGAGACTTTGGAGCACTTACAACATACACAACTTTTAGAGTCACAGTCTCACCCTTCCATCATGCTTAAAAATCATGCATGATCCCTCTCCTTAATACATGACACTATGATAGGGAGTATCTCATGAGACTCATTAGTTAGTATCATTTCTTCTTAGTCTTTATTAGACATAGTTCTTTTAAATTTCTTGTGCATAGTTTCCTTATGCTTGATTATACATAGCTTATTTTTTAAAAAAAAAAAAAATATAACATTTCAAAAATACAAAAATATCCAAGTATGTCAAAATAAAAAACATTAAAATAACTCAAAAAACAAAATAAAAATCAATTGTATGCATTATCCATGCTTTACATTTTTCCTACCATGCTAGAATTACATTTTTCATTTATATGCTATTGTATGTCAATTTATCTACATTACCATGCTTCACTTGATCTTCTTTGAGTGCGTGCAATGACACCCAGATCTTTGATTTCTTTAATCTAACCATTGAGGTGGCATCCTATTACTACATTAGAGACACACATTGACATTTCTACCCACCATGGGCATCTTATACATGACTACACCATCCAAGTTATGTCATTCCTACACCACACCTCTATTTATCATGTTGATGTACATTACTCACTAGCTAACATAGATTATTCTATTGACACTCACTAGTATATAGAACTTGTGTATTTCTTAGTATCTACTTAGTCTTGTACTACATGTTTAACATACTTTCACTTCTTACTTTGATTAATTAGATGTGATTGTATTTCTAGCATTTACATGCCTTACTTTCTTACTTTGCATAGATAAGATGTGATTACATTTCTTAGGTCCTATTTTATCTCATGTGTGTTCTTTAAGACATATACCAATGTCCTTTGATTTTATTCTTTTATATGCCTTAGGACATTTTCCAATGTCCTTTGTCTGTACTCTTATATGTGCTTGTGGTCATCATACCAACCTTACTTATTTTCAATTATATTTGTATGTGGCATTTAAACATGCCTTGTATGCTTGTTTTCCTAGTTTGAGTGATATGTGCCCATATCCCTTATTTTCTTATCCCCTTGGCCACTTTTCTGTGCTTCTTACTTCTTGGCTTACATGCTTATTTATTGTTTTCTTCTCATTGTTTTCAATACTATGATCCAAATCATGCATTATCTTGATTTTATGGATGTCATGATGGATATCATGCTCCATCCCTGTTGAAAAACTAATAATTAAAAACTAAAAACTAACATTTATAATTTAAATTTAGTATAATACACATGCTATTACATTATTACATCTATCTATGCATACCCCTATTTATTTAATAATCTTCAATACAAACTCTGGTATATCTTGAGACATCTTTTCGATTATCACTACTATATTATGTATTTCACATCATAACTCACTTGTAGGGCTCTTTATTATGAGGGTAGTCATTTTAGGGTATTCATTCTTACCCTCAAAAGAGGGGGCAACAAATAGAGGTTTTGTCATAGAGATCAGAGCCTACTATCAGTCAAAATTAGTTTTCAATAACACTCAAAATGACAACCAGAATCTAAACCAAGCAGAATAAACCAGAAAGATAGTGACAAACATAGAATAATGATAAAAAACAATAAAGGAGAAGAGTGCCATACTTGGAATATAATGTCAGATAGTAAAGTGTACTATTTTTGGTGCTTCTACCTAAAGAGAAAAACCCCAAATTTTCCAAAAATAGACAAAAAAGTAAGTACAATTATAGTTTTCTTAGTTATAGTTCAATTTAGATTGGGAAATTTCAATACATTTTTTCTCAAAGAATATGGATATAAGGGGCATCATGCACAACATGATGGATGTCACTTTTAGTTTTAAATTGGGTAGTTGGTATAACTTCTAGATCAAAATCCATGTTATAGACACTAGTGATTAGGGGTACTATGCACATCACATTAGATTTATTTTCTTTTTGAGTTAAGCATATTACCCATGTATTCTTAGTAGTTGCATGCCTTATTCCATCTGCAAGTGGTTGGCATCATTTTAGAGTGGCTTTAATATAATCCTAGTTATTAGTTTTGGAGTGGCTTTCATACAAGTCTAATCTCCACCTTTCAGAGTGGCCAAGATTAGCCTAGTTCTTAGCACACATTCAGATATCCATGCCACATTGTTAAATTATAAAGTATTCATGGGATTTATGAGCCATCTCATATGACATACATTCATACCGATATCAGTTCATAGTTCCACACTTCATGGGCAATGATGGAGCCAAAAGACTAGTTAGTTTTTTATTCTTGAGCCACCTACTTAGAGGGATTGAACACATAGTCCAAAGATCAATTAACACATGCATGCTCACATAGATTCACTTAGTGGGTGTTATGGAACTAAAGGGTCAACCTTTTTATTATTGAACCACTCTTGGGGAATTAAATACTCAACTCCATTTGTAGTATTACTTTGGTATAACACTTACTCAACATCAATCAACATTACTCAGCACATCACTCAACATCACAATAAATTTTGTATTAGTTTGTGTACCCAATGAGGTGTATTCATTACTTTCTCTTCCTATTTATTTTACCTAGCCTTTTTACATTCTTATTTTAAACATAACATGTCTAGTAAGAACTAATCTACTCTTTATTTTCTCTTACAAATTTACGCTTCACAATGTGCTCTCTATATACACACTCATAATCACACATCTTCATGGGCTTCACCCTTATAGGTAAGTTTAGGTACATTTTTTACTTTTTCTTTATCATAGTATTTCACTTTGTTGTATCACAAAAATAAAGGGGGGGAATGAGTCATATAAAATGTCAAAATTGGTAGTTTGAGTGTGGCTTATGACACCCTATCCATAGGTACTTCTTTCATTCTCTTATGACCCTTCTAGACACCTTTCTACTCATTACCAATCATCTATAACCTTCCAAATGGTAATTCTAGCTCAGCTAAAATCTATTTCCCAAGCCAATCATATCCCCCTAGGTCATGATCTTGTAGGATAGGAGTGACATACCTAGACTATAGTACTAGACCCTATGGTGTCCCATTTTTGATGCTCTTGTCCCATTGAAATTTGAGCCCAAAAGGTCATTTTCATCTGATTTTTATTCTTCATTATGTTGGCCTAACATGAACACATCTAACCCATGACCACTAGTTCCCTATAAAATCCCATCCAAAGTGCATTTACAAGGGAGGTGACAAATCTTACAAATCAAGCAAGAATACAAATAAAAAACTAAGGAAAACTTCCATATTCTTTGCATATAGTCACCCAGCATAATTTCAAACACATTCAAACTCTCATACTAGTCCCTAACCACCTCAAGCATTATTAATTTGGCATTATTGCATCCATATCACACTATTTCACAAAACACATTAAGCGGGAGAACTACATATGATTTGATCCCTCTTTAGAGTATTGGTATGTAGCTAGTGTGCCTACACAAGGGGTGTGGATCACATGTTTAGTGCATCTTACACACACTAACCCCTACTTTTTAAGTGATTCAAATCCCATTTTATCAAGAAAGATGGAGGCTTAGGGTTTGAATATTATATCATATCTATAGTGATCTCCATCAACATTCATCACTCAATATTTCATAAGCAAGCTCACACAAGAATAACATAAATAACCTAGAAAACTCAACTCTCAAAAACTAGTCTAGACAATAGAGGTAGAAGAGGAGAACATCATTGAACCCTAATGTGTCATGTTTTTAGTAGTCCTATCCTTTCACTGAATGAAAGCTAGATCTACGTTCAATACACTATCCCAGTCCTGCTCAGCTAGTTTTAGTCTCTATCTTAGCCATCTTAGTCTAGTTTCAAGCTAAGTTATATTTATTATTATTATTTATTGTTATTTTTAGAAAGGTAAAAAAGATAAATTATACAAATTAGGAATTTAATTATTACAATATCATTTACTAATTTATTAATCTAGACCCTTAACTAAAATAGGAATAAAACTCCAATATTCCCAAAAAAGTTAAATCATCTAGCACAGAGGAGCATGAAATCATTTCCATAGTGAAATCTTGAAAATTTAAAGGCTGTAGAGGAACCAGGATTGCTACCACTGAAGATAGATCATCTACCAATTGGTTCTGATCCTTGGGAAAGGAAACAATATTAAATGAGTCAAAATACTTAATTAAATCCAAATCTCTAAATTTATACTTTATTAAACAAGAAATCTTACATTGATATCTACTCATAACCTAATTAATGACTAATTTTGAATCACCATATACTAATAGTTCTTTTACCTTATGTTTTATTGAAAATTAAATTCCTAAAATAAGATCTTCATATTTTGCTAAATTATTAGTACAATTGAACTATAGTCTATAAGAAGCTAAATATTATTTTCATTTAAGATTCATCAAAATAATTCTAATGTTAGAACCTTAGCTCACACACCATCAAAGTGCACTATATAAGGACCTTTGCTATCTTCTATCACCTTATCATTTGAAATAATGTTAGTGGTTTTTAAAGTGTAAACACCTAAGTCAAAAGATTGGTAATTCATCTTTTCATTCCTAGTGTTGTATTTTATAATCATTATTTCATTTTGGGTTCCTGATCAATCTTGATTTTATTGGGGATATATTACCAACATATCTACATGTGGGAAAAATACATGGACATGTATCCATTCAAATATTTAGTCCAATCTTGACTCAGTAGAAATTTGTAAGCCTCATGTATGTCAATGACTTGAATGCTGATGAACTGCTCGATTCAAGGTTCATGGGCAAGCTACATGTGAATATTCAATAATTTTTCCACTACTTTCACTCTTAATTTGTCCAAATGCACCACTACCTTCTCTAATTTTATTAGGTTTAATCCTAATTTATCACAAATTCCTAAAGGTAAAATGTTATTTGAAGCTCTATAATCAAGAAATAAATTATGAAGATTATTACTAAAAATCCTTACAATTAAAAGAAATGGTAGAACTTTATGGTTAATCTTATACATTACCACATTTACATGAGCCAATTTAGCTTTGGTGGAGTTAGGATTTTCATTTAATGATTTCATTAGAAAAAAATGTTATATAGTGATTTGAGTGAGTTCATGCAATATTATGTTTTCATTTATATTTTTCATGTCTTCCACTATGTTGATCCACCATTTGATGTTTTGTAAGGAGCTTCTATTGTTGGTTGAATTTCCTTACCTTTAAGGGATGTAGGATTATTGTTTTTCCTATCATCAAGAGGTGTATATAGTTTATTATGTGGGGTAGAAGTTGTCAGAGGTGGGTTCTAACCTCTAATTCTCAAGTCATAGTTGCTCCTATGGTATTTTTGGAAAGCATGTGTCTCCTCAACATTGTCTTTAGGCTCATTTTCATCTTGAATAAGAATGGAATAGGTTTCAACCATGAGGAATATTTCTAAATTTCTAAAGCCATTATTAGTGTTATCAAATGATTTATCATTTCTTTGATCAGTTAGATTCATCTTGAATCCCTCTATTTGGATCTGTATAGATTCAAACACATGATAGAACTCAACACAATATAGTTCTCCATGTCTCATTGTATTGTGCACTCAACACAATTTGGGAAAGGCTAACTCATAAATTTTGATCTCATTAAGTTTACTCAAAGGGGCTCACCATTATTGTTATACATATTGAAAGGTATGTTATATATTTGTAAATTATAACTTTTTTTGGAACTCTCACCAATCTTATTTATTTCTTGAGATCCAGAAAGTCATTAGTGATTTTTTGAATAGTTCTCTATATTGAATATGATTATCCCTTTGGAGGCTTTAAGTTCTTATTTGGTGCTAATTACAAACACCATCATTTGAATGATGTTGTTTTGGGGATGTGCTATAGCATTCTATTAGTTAAAGAATCCTAGTTACTGGTTGGGTGTTGTGTGGTTTAGAGACAACTGGTTGATCACTAGTAGTTAGTTTAATGCAAGCATGTTCTGATTCATGTTGGGTATGATGTTTAAATCAGGTATCATTAGGTCAAGGTTTGGTATAGCAAAGGCAGTATGCACCTTTGGGTGCATTTGATCATAAATATGGATGACCTTAGCATATGTTAAAGGTAACATGTCAATATTGAAGGCCCTTCTTAGGAAGATAGCTATCATCAAGTCTAAGGCATTCTTGTATATTTCTAAAGCCAATTCATCTACCAACTTATATGGTGGGGACATTAGGGTAAACATATTTTTAACCTTATGTTAAATGTTCTAATTGGTTCCTTTATGTCCCATTTTAGGGTGGTAAACTATTGGTACACAACTCTTGAGCTTACTACCCTACAAAATTGGGAAATAAAAGTATCATTGAACTGAACCCATCCCATGATGAAATATTTTGGCAAGTTGAGGAACCAATCATAAGCAGTATCTCAGAATGTAAAGGGAAAGAGAAGTCAAGCCACATCCTCATAGATTACATTAACTTAAAAGATGATTTAAAAGACTTTATATGTTCTTCATTGGTTACTATACTAGTGGGGGTAAAGAGAGGCAAATATTTCTCTACATTTCATGGTAGATCTTGGACAATTTTAAGGATGTTGATGGATGAGCTAGCTAACCATGCCATGAATGACAAGAGGGTTTGCATATTTAAGTTAGATAGGGAATTTGGTTGGGTCCTAGACTTCATATATTTACCTTTGTCTACTCTAGCTTTCTTATGGGTTTCTAGGGATGCTAAAGGGATCTTGGATTCATATTAGATCTGGTTCTAATCCCAAGCAACTCCAACATGTAGAATAGGTATTAAGAGCAAAGAAACATCAAAGATAGCTTTATAAGGGTCAAATATTATAAATACCATCCGACCTTTTATAGAAAATATTTAGATCAAGTTGATTTGGCTTGATGTTTAATGATCCAAGCTTTGAAACCTCAAAATTTTCAATACCTGCACAAATACTATTGGTCTCACTTGTTAACTTACAAAGATCAGTGTTAGACCAACATTTCAAATCATTTCCATGTCTAATTTAACAACCTGAGAGCATTTAAACACTTCAGAACATATTTAAGCACAAAGTTACATAAAGGTTAACTTAATCCCAAATGAATTAGAGAAATTAAGATCTCAAATGACTAGATATAGTACAAATGAGGTCTCAATGATTGACCTTTGCAAAAATTCTCACAAATATCTAGACTATTTAGCAAATTTCCACTAACCTTTGAAAATATGACCAAAATAACCTTCAATACGCCTAAATAATGGGGTATTTCTCCTATATTTTCATTAATTTAGACAAATATCTAGGTTATTTACCAAATTTTCATAAATGAACACTAACTTTGATGAAATCCTTCAAATAATGCAAATATTCCTACAAAGAATGCAAAGATTCATGTAAAGAATGTAGATCTTAGTGTTATATAATAATATTGGCATACTTTGAAATAATTGTGTGTATTTAATTAATTACACTAAAATTATACAAATATTCATGAAATTAATTGAATAGAGGCCCTCGTAGTGTTAGCTTTTTCCCTTCCTATTGATGCACTTAAAGTGCTCCCTATGTCACTATTGAATGGGGGGAAAGTAATGAACTCAATTTTAAGTCCTATAAGAATCAATGCTTGATTTTTTTATACAAATACTACTAGAAATAAAATAATAATAGAGATATGGTCACCACTTAGAAGTATACAAGCAGACCTTATTGTAGGGATAACAAATGTTACATAGTGAAACTTTATTTCCTACTAATCTTAATGAAATTATTTATAACTTTGTCAATTAATACCCAAAAACAAGAAAATAATGAATATTTATAGAATGAACTAAGATAAAGTGAGTCATGGTTAGATCCAAGGTAAGTAGGGTAAGGCAGAAAAGAGAATTTGATTAATATGGAAACGTGTCAGTTCTTCTAACTTGTATGACAACAACACATAAAACTAGTGTCTACCAACTCTAGAATAATACTCAAATTTAAATAAACACAGTTGAAGATTTCAAGGAAATAAAATACATACATCAAAAATCATACATTACACAAGGGTTAATCATTAATAATAAATTACACAAGCATATTTAGTTGTAAATAAGATGAAAACAAAGCATGTATACTAGCAAAATTATCAACCTAGTGTTAAACTCAAGCTAAAAAATGCATATATTGGATTTTATTGCCAAATTAGTTAGTATAAAATAAACCATTAGTCATATAAAATCATAAATATAAATCATAGAACACATGAAATAAATCACTAATACAAACTTTCAAATTCCTAGCTCTTTTGCATTAATTCTTATAACAACTATTTCTGATTTACAATGAGGGGGAAACCCCTATTTATAGGCTTAATAATTGCCAATAAAAGTTTAAGTGAGCTCATGAAAGGTGCCCAAAATAAATACAAGTGGATAAAATGCTACACATTACAATAGAATATTCTTAATTCAAATATATGAAAACAAAGTTGAATATGCCATCAGGGTCCTGGAGGAGGTTATTGGGACACCTATTATTGTCTCCTTTCTTTCTTATCTACTTCTTACTTTGTCCATAATTCTATGAACTCCAAGTAATCCTAATCAATTTGGCCAAAATATAGGATCATGGTCTAAAATAAGTCAAGCATTTCTTGAATTAGCCTACCATGTTCTTCAAGTATAGGCCTTAGTGATTCTTTAATTGCCTCTAATCTCTCCATCCTTTGATTGAAAAACACCACTATATTCATTACCCCAGTAGCCATCTTGGCCTTGGTAATGTCTTGCTAGAAATTATCACCAAAAACCTTCATTTGAGCCCTAAACTCTTTGTCATCTATGAAGATGCCATCAGGTTTAGTCATCCTAGTGACCATGGCATACTTTAGCAAGAGGGAAATCTTAAACTCTATCTTCTCTAAGGGTGCAGTTACATCCTTGATATGGTCCAACCATCTCTTCAATATCCTTCTCCTATTCATCAAAATGGTCTATGTAGGGATGATATCCTCAAGTGGTAACACCTTGAGGTTTAAGAACTTATTACTTCTTGCAACACTAGCCAAGTTTGCCAATTTCACATCATAAAGTGCAATCTTTTGGTCAACATTAATGACCACATTTAATTATAGGGTTCCATATTCCTACCTTCTTTTCATTATTTTATATAGATTAAAGACATTGATTACTTAGACTATGGTGCCATTTGGTACTATATGTAATGCTTGCTCTTTCAAACTTTTTAACTCTTGTTTCATCCCCTTCATCAAGGATATTATGGATTCTTGTTGGGCTTAGACTATGTACATAGGGTCCTCTAAATATTCATCACCTCTCTAGGGCCAACCTTCCTCTTCCTTATCAAATTTAAGAGGGAATTTTCACTTTCATGGGCCACCACTGAGATTGAATGTGGATTCTCAACTTATCTTCTCACCACCCTCTTCATCATACCTATTGTATCATCAAATATCATCCTAATTTGAGGTGCATATAGGACCACCTAAGGTTTTTCTTGTCTCACTACCTATATGATATCTCTGACCCAATTTGGGGAAGTAATAGATGTTGGCTTTGTTGGAGGTGGAAGCAATGGAGGTGTTTAGGTAGAGGTAGAGGCAAGGGTTATATTAGGAATGTGCAAGCTCATTGGGTCTATTTTCCTAAGTGTGTTGAATAGAGATTTTATAAGGCCCATGTTAAGAATAAATGAGGTCATTTTTAAGGTGCACTCACATTCAAAACTATAGTAATATTGAGTGGCTTTTGAAAAGTGAATGGCTTTGAAATGGGATTGGCCTTGTAAGTGTAGGGGAACTGATAATAAGTGAGGCAATGTGTAGTGGCATAATTTATAAAATGGGGGAAGGCAAATCCAAAGTAAGTACTATTTTGGGTCATGATAGTGTCAACTGAGGATTGAGTGGTGGTGGTAGTTGTAATGGAAGCAGTTATTGATGGGGGAACCAATGGGGAAACAATGGTAGGTGGATCAAATGTAGAAGTAGAAGCAAAAGTAAATGTAGATGTTATTGGGGAGGAAAGAAATAGAAAGGTACTTATAATGAGAGCCTAAGATTTGTTACTGGTATTAGTATTTATAGCTTCAAAATTTGATGGAGGAGGCATTTCTCATCTCATGGTAGTCTTGGGATCCTTCTTTCTTTTGTAAGCCTTTTCTATATTCCTCTAAGCCAGTGCCCATAGTTATTTTATAGATAGTTTAATGCCTTGTATTTTTCCAAGTTCAATGGCAGTAGGTTCTGATTGATCCAATATTTAAAAAAAACTCCCATGAGATATGTAGAGATCAATGTAGGACCTTAGGAGGGGTTAGGTTGGCTATTTGATCATCTTTTCTCAAAGTTTGGAGGTAGGATATGACTACCTAAAGTAGGAAGAAGTGGAGGTCTACATGGTCTATTCATAATGAGAAGAATGTTATATTATTCCTTTTATTCTTGTCCCACCTCATAGTTGTCATCAAACATGCTCTAATGAGTATAAAGTGGCCAAGGCCTAATGATATATTCATTCTACTTCTCTTTGTCAAGCCTAATTTATAACTCAATGTTATTTTTTGCCATATTTTTGATAGTTACCTCATCATTCATAACATATATATATATATATATATATATATATATATATATATATATATATATATATATATATATATCTAATCATACACTTATTATTGATGTTTATACTCTATTGCCACATCCTTCTTAAACTTGAATAGATACTTGGCAATGACATTGTTTGGCTCCCAAGATCTGAAGTCATCATTAGGTTATAGGTATGAGCTCCTATGATTTGCAACCATAATGATATCATGTAACTTTGTGATCTTAGTCCTCCCTAACTTGTAAGGAATCTTTTGGGGGACTATCATCTTTTTTTTGAATATGCCTTCAACTCCATGTAGTAGTTGATAACCCATCTCTTCCTCAATGAGCTTCATAGGCACATATCTTGGCAACCTAAGGGGAGCCACCATCAATCCCTTTAATCTAATTATTGTTTAATTTAGATACAATCAGTAGCCACCCATGTCCCTTAAGGTCTACCTAACCTTTGGGATAACCCTCAGCATCTCACACTTAGTGATTGATTTATAGACAATTGGGTAGAATTATTCTATAATTATTCTTATGTTGTGTCTAAATTAATAGATGTGTATTGTAGAGAAAATTTGAGGGATAACCTCTTGTTTCTCAAGGGACCATGAATTTTTACCTAGTTGGGTATTTTCATAGATTACGTCTTGTAAATAAATCATCATGAAGAATGGGGAACCATTCTTTCAAGTGTCATTCATAGCATATACCAGGTTGTTGTTAATGATTTCCCTAAGTGGGGGAATCTACTAATCTTCCATGATGATCTATAGTAATAAAAGAGTCTTTATTTATACATATATAATGGGTGGATTACTAAATATTATATTGAGGAGAGTGAGGCAAAAAATGACTCATTTCTTGAATTGTTGAATAGGCAAGTTCCCTTGGTCATCCATGAAAATAACTCCAATGTGGTCAATCACCCATGAAGCCAAGACCTTCTCTAAGGAGTGTACCTCATACCAATTATCAATGATGACCTAGTTATAGTTTATTTATGATAAAGGTAGGTCATAATACTTCTCAAATTTGGCTCCCATTATGAAATCAATGGGGATCCCTTTGGACATTGACTTGAGAAACCCATCTTCACTAGGTCAGTGTACAACATGACCTCTAGCTTAGATACAACCTTATAGAGACCAATAGTGTTGATGGTGAGGATGTATGAAGATTATTGAATTATATGAGGCATTTTTTTAGCCTCATCAACTACCCTAACTAATTTTACATTGAATTAAATGATGGTTTAATGTATGTGCCCCAATGCTTTTGCCTCATGAATGAATTTGGTGTCTTTAAAAATAATTAAATTACCATATTGGAATATGAAGTCATAATTTTCAAAGGAAATAATCTTACCCATAGTGGATGGACCTGGTTGTGCTATTTTTTAATAATCTTGATAGCAATTAACACCTTTCAAGTATCTTCCTACAACTTTTGATTTCCAAAAATGGTGGTCAGGGTATAATCTGTGAATAACTCAAGATTTTTCATATTAGGAGAATGTAGCTAGTAAAGAGAGAAAACACATATATTTAAATTCAAATAGAAATAACTTGGTTGAGTAGCCTTTTGAAAGATCACTTTGATTAATACAATCTAGATGTCAATTCTGGTTGTGTCATATTAATGGGGTGCTTATCAAATTTGCATATGTTTGTAACAAATTTAAGCTATTGATTTTGGCATTTAATTACATTAGAATTTAAATTTAGTTCTAATTTGAATTTGATCCACCCTAAATTTTAGATTTAAATCTAAATATTTCCACCTTTTAACTTATGGCTTCTACCTCAGATCTAGCTAGGCACTCATGAGGCCTAAATATGACTAAATTATCTAGTTGGCTCAAAATATTGACACATGGCACCTTTCAATTGCCTCATATATTCTTGGAATGAAGCTTAGAATGATGAATCATATATATCTTTCCATGTGGCATCTTTCAATTTTTGGTGATCTCTTGGGTGGTGCCTTTTAGTTTTGATTGATCATAGGAGTACCACACATTACTATCATAGTAAATAAGAGATTTTCTTTACCAGGTGGCTCTCTTAAAAGGCAATCATGTATTTTCTTTACCAGGTGTCACCTTTGAAAGGCTTTCATAGCTTTTCTTGATAGGTGTCACCTTTAAAAGTATTTCAATTGACTATCAGTAACTTGGTGCTAATTTCATGGCTTGGGTAAAGATATAAATCCATCTTGGAGTTTATCTCATGGATCTCAAATTGAAGCTTCATAAGAATGACATGTGGCATCATCATGTGGGCCCAAATTGGATATGCATCATTATAATTGGATTTTATTCATTCTTCTTCCAAGTATCACTCTCAGAATGATCCTTAAATAGTTATAGACCCTCAAACCTTGATTAGATGAATCAGGTACTCTAAAATGTCTACCTTGTGAGATCTCATGAGCTTTATATGGATGCAATGTGGTGTGGACATGGATTGATGTTTGATGGTCTAGAAAGGGACATGCATCACCTTGGAAGGTTGTTCAATTTTGGATAGTCATAATTTAGACATGGGATAATATCTTGAGATCTTATATGTTATAGTGGGATGCATGGAGGATACATGGTGGCTCAGATTGAATGGGCTTTCTTGCAGATGCTAAGATCCTAACATGTAATATTAGGATTTAAATTCCAATATCTATTCATCTTGTGAGCTCTCTATATGATGCCACATAGCTTGTAACCTCAATAGATTTACTCCAAGTGTCTTGTGCAGAACATGATGAATATCTAAGGCATTATGAAGCATGATGAGGTAGATACATGTCCTTTAGATCCATAATCCAAACTTTGACATCTTATGAGGCATCATAAACTACTACTTTAATTTTTATAACCTGTGAGACCAAGTGAGAAAATAAGTTAGATTTCCAAATACATCATATCCTATATTAAATAAATTTGAACAAGTCTAAAGCAAAACATTGCAATTAAATGCTTTAATCACAACAATGTTAGTTAAATAAGATCAAGTGAAGCTCACTATGTTAATGTCATTAGAGATCCATTTCATGATTCTTTAGTGTTAACCTATATACACATCATTGAAGCATTCATGGTTAATAATCTATTACTAAATAAAAATTGAAGAAGACTTTGCAATAATTTGAATGCTTGTAAGTACTAATCTTTATTTCAAAATTGAATAATTAAATAGGAACTATGGAAGCACAAGTATTAGTAAATTAAATCAAATCCATGTAGAAAAATAATGATTAAATAGGCTTAACATCTTGGTCACTTTTTAAAATGAGGAAAGGAGGGTCCCCATTTTGGGAATAGGGGTAGTTGATCGTCAACAATATCATTTGTCAAGAAAAAGTAGACCCAATAATGTCTTTCATAGGACCCAAAGGACAAAAGAAGACATCTAAAATAATCTAAAGTTACAAAATTCACATTTTAAATTGGTATTTTAAACATCATTTTACTTGAGTTATTTTTAGTCTTGTTTAAAGCTTTCAACAAAAAATGCCAAGGGGCTCAAACTTCATCACATATTTCATTTTTGTGCTATAAAATTTAACTCTCACATTAGTTACATACTCATAAGAGTTTTTGTTTTTATGATTATTTGTTGAAAGTGTTTATTTATCAATATGAGTAATGCATGTATGCTCTCCCCCCATCCCCTTTAGATAACCTGGGTGATAAAAAATGCTCACTCTTTGCATTTTTCACTGTAGTCTGAAAGCATGGAAGGAAAGTTGTTAAGGCCCTCCCTAAAATTTGTATGATTTGAGTGACCCTAAATTGACCCTAATTTTTTTACACTTGTCTTTATTTCATGTATTTTGGCTTGTGAGTAGGAGTTCAACGCCTCCTCACAAGTCCTCTAGGGAAGCATTGACCTAAGAATTCATCTTTTAACATAATTTTAACCCCAATCCATGGTGAGGTATATAAATTAAGGGTGACCAAATGGGATTATTGTTTTGAGTAGTAAAAAACAAGATTTATTAGTGGTACTCAACCTCAAAATATAGGGGCAACTTAGATGACACACTATACTAAGTAATTAACAAATGTAGTGATTGTGAAAAGGATAACACCTTTTCACAATAATCCAGTTGACATGGATTTAAATGATGTGATTGTACCCTAGTGTTTTCCACACATATGAGGCCATTTGGAAATGAACAAAAATAGATAGTTTAGATAACCACACTTATTATGGACATACCATTTATGAAGGATGAGTAGCCCAAAGTTCCATGCCACCATAAAAAATCATGAGAAAAGAGGGGGCCTAAAAAACCTAATTTTCATGTGCTTTTACTTTTTATATTAACACCTTAAAATCCTCTTAAGAGAAATAATATAGATGGAATTTGATAATATGATGCAACCTTGTCATTTTTAGGATTTAGGACGTTATACTTAGGTGTTTTTGTCATTTTATCCTTTTTATTACATGGTATTGAGTCAAAACTATTTTTTTTGTCATACCATGTCCAAAATGAGTCTATTTACACATCATTCCTTTATGAAAGATGTGATATGTCATCCACTTAACATCACACATTTACCTTAATATTTTAAAACAAAATTATGTGTGTCACTTATTTGAAAAGGGTGTCATTATGCTACTCATTTCATTTCAAGTCTTGTGCTTTAGAGTTTTTAAAAAAACCATTTGTCATATCTTTAGATAAAGATAGAATCATCACACAACTAAAATTGTTTCAAAGACTTATTTCCTTATGTCCAAATTATTTTTTCAAAATTGAAAACCACTTGTGTCTTTTAGATCTATGCCTAGTATTGTAATGTTGTTCATTCTTATCTAGCTTGTTGTTTATTTTAAAGAAGTCTAGTCTTCTAAATTGAGTTCATAATTAGCCTTGATAAGTTCATAGCTAAACTTTGATTGGTTTATATCTATGCCTTGTGTCATTTTGAATTTGATGTTCACCCTTCACCTTTGGGTTATGTAACTTAGGTTAATTCCCTACTTGATTTGGAGTTAATTGGTCTTGAGTTTGAGTTTAATTTTTTCAAAGTGTCACATTTATTCTAATTTATCTTGTTAATTGAAGGTTTTCAACACAAAAAACTTGTTCAAACTATATTTCTTCATCTAGAGATTGACATAGCATCATCTCATGAAGGATGGAGTTACTTGGAGTTGACTAGACAAGGCTTATCATGCATTTTCCTTATTTTCCATGCAAAGAAGGACATTCTTTTATTTCAACTCAACTTCCAAACATATCAAGTGGAGTTTCTCTTTGAAGATTTGGTGTATCTTTTATGTATGGATTAGATTAGTCCAAGATGGGCCCACCATCCTCTTCCAACACCAAAGAGCTTTTTCATGCAAGACATAAGACAAAAAGATATTTTTTGAAGGCTATGTTATCTTTTGATAGCTCAAGTTAGAATTATGTGATGTGGGAGTTGATATCCTCTCCTATTTTCAATTCCAATCTCTTGGATTTTATATGCTTTTTACTATATAAGTTGGCTTTTCAGCCATTTTTAGAGAGATCCCTCTCTTGATAAGACTAGACTCTATCAAGATTGATTTTCTTAAACTTTTTAGATAAATACAAGGTTTATTTCTAGATTTTAGGGTGATGGTATAGTGTATTTATGTTAGTGATTTGCATATGTGATATAATTTTCTTCCTTGTCAAGTCCTAATTCTTAATTACTAGTTGATCAAATTATGTAGGTCATGTTATATGTTTGATGTCTTTTGGCTAAAGTTACAACAGATGTAAGTGGCTAGTTAGTTCCTTGAATCAAGCTTATTCCATCATTTCCCTCAAGCTTTAATCACCAGATAAAACCTTTTTAATAAATACTAATGTATAGGTGTCAATTGGAGTTGAAGTTTTAGTCTATTTTTGTCTAATCAGTGTTTTAAAAGCCTAAATTAAGTGGATGAACCAAAATACAAGTGTATCACCATCATTAGCTAATATTTTCCTTCAATTTTCTTTCTTACCTTTTCCCTCTTCCCATTTACCTATCAATTTTTAGTGTAGAGTAGAGATCCTAATTGATACACCAAAGGGAGCTAGCACTTAGAATCTAGATATTCAATCCACTAATTAGGCCACACACAACCTAGAATTGTTTCTATGTTTTAGTAGATTGTGAAGGCTTGAAACTACCTTCACAAGGGTGTGGGTCTGATTGACAATAATTTTTGGCATGCCTGGTGGGACCCTTACTCCTTGGCATAACTAAAGTTTGGAGATAAGGAGAAGCATTTGTAGTAGAGGAGAATATATATCTTTGTCACAAGATAAATATTCTTCAAGTTGTAGAGTTTATATCATCATTTAGGTAATTATTTCATGCCAAAGGTTACCATGAGGTCAGATAGAAAAGGTATTCCTTTTGAATTCATTGAGTTATCTTCTACATCATATAAAATAAATCAAGGTATAGTAGGGAAAACCCATATCTTCAAAAACAATATTTATCTCCTGGTTATCCTACTATTCTAATCACTACAACCCCCACTATCCAAATGGCTATTAGAAACTAGGTGTTTGTTCCATTTAATAGAGGTAGGCCACTAAATTTAGCCCAATTTGATGACATTTTAGTGTTTCCCGTTAAGGGCATCCCATTCTTCTCAGGATAAAATCAAACAACCCCTTTTGAGCATATCCAAGATGTAGTTAATCTCTATTAAATCCATAATGTTGTTGAGGATAATGTTGTTATTAGATTGCTTGTTGCTTCCTTCAAAGGAAAATCATTGTAGTGATATAGAAACCCACCACTAAACTCCATTTATACCTAGGATGAAGTGGGTGTAGACTTAGTTAAGCAATTTGAAGACAAATTTGATCACCTCTCTTTGGTTACATAGTTAACTACCATAAATAAAGCTCATCATCAGTTCATGTTTGATTTTAATCTCAGATTCCCAAAGACATGGACTAAGATACCTATGTTGATTAGGCCATCCCTTGAATATGCATTCTTATACTCTTTGAAATCCCTTAACTCTAAAATTAGTGTGATGATATAGTCAATGGGTGGTAATACCTTACCAGATTCTTATGAGGTTGTAATAAGGGCAAAGAATAGTTTGATACAAGCTGGTAAGATTTTTCCAAGGCCTATAATGATTATAGTCCTATAATTTAATTCTATGCTAGCCCCTCAAGTCCCTCAAGTTACTCAAATTCCATCCTTATCTCCTATTTTAGGACCTCAAGATCAAATTGTAGCCCTTACTAGTCAAGCTAGTGAGATAGGAGAGTTGAAAGGTTTCATATAATCATTTGGGAATGAAATAGTAAAAATAAAGAGACAAAAATATTAGGATAATAGGCCTTATCAAAAACAAAATTAGACCAGCTATCAGCCCTTTATAGATCAAAGGCCTCCTTATCAAGGTTTAAGAGAGAATAGACCACCTTATAAAATATAAGGATCCATTACTCTAACTAATCCATATTCTTCCCTTGATCATAATTATCCTTCCACTTCAAAATACATTACTCCCACCCTAACTCAAAATAAATTGATGCATGATTTAGGTTGGAAGTCTACAAATCTCAATGATGCTCAAAACCAAGCCTTGGTATCACAAAACATCACTATGCCACAAATGACATAAGAAGATTATTATTTTCAAGGAGATCAGTACCAAGATACAATTTTGACATCAAAAGGAGAGAATAAACAAATTCAAGGGAATCCTAATGTCATTAATGTAATTTGGCAAGTGGATGACCATGTTGCCTTTACTCAGGGTGTTGAAACTAACTATATAAGTGGTCAAGTTGTAGTTATAACTAAAGCTAAAAGAAGAGTCATTGATGAGGCTCAAGAGGTGAAAAATACTTAAAGTAATCTTAATATTGTTTATAAGAGTACAATATAATAACTTGTTACCCCTATAACTTAGAAAAATCAAAATATAGAGGTTAGTAAAGTTTATCAAATACCTCTAGTTCGTGAATAGCCAGTGCTTCAAAAAGTACAACCAAAGTTTGGTGGATCTTAGTTTAGTATATTGGATCAGATGAATAATTATAATATCAACATTATGATGTGGGATTATATTTCCATCCCAAGACAAAAATATATGCTCATCTAAGAGCTTTTAGCTCTCAAATTGTCTGTAAAACCAGCTGAGAAAGAAGGCAGTTGCTTAACTAATTCAAACTAGAAAACTAAGAAAAAAGTAAATAAAGTAAATAATATGGTAAAGGTGGAAAAAAAAAGGTAAAATAAAATAAAACCCCTCCTTTCTACCTTTCTTTGATAGTGGGTGATACTTTGGTTCATAACTGTATGGTAGATAGTGGAGCTAGTAGTACAATCATGCCTAAATAGATTACAAACAAGCTCAACCTTATTTATGAGCCAACCACTAAGAGGTTATTGAAATTTTGTGTGTCACCAAAAAATATTATAGGCATCATCAAATATCTGAAATTTACATTACATACTTATCCCAATGTTACTATTTAACAAGATATTGTTGTGGTAGACTTGCCTCCTTACTTTACTATGTGCCTTTCAAGTGACTTCACCTCAAATATTGGGGGATATTTATTAGCTGATTTTACCTATTTTATATTGAAAACTAGGTATGGTACCAAGGTAATTATTCATTCTAAACCTATTGTACATTTCCATATGGAGCCATATATGCCAAGTGTCATGAACACTAACTGTATCATCTTGGATGATGTACTAGAAACTAATGGAGTAGAAAATAGATCACCTTTAGATGGAGTTCCATATTTTTTTCTTGATGATTGGGATTATAATTTACATGAGCATGATCCTTATAATATTATTGAGTAAGAAGGACTTGGTGTGTATTGCCTTCATGAGAATGATGTAGTAATTTTAGCCATGGTTAAGGATGATGAATCTAGTGAAGGTTTGTGGCAATTGTAATTTGATGGATCAAGGAATAAACATGGTATCAGAGCTAGAATGATGTTTGTTTATCCAAAAAATTAGATATATTTCTCTTTTATTAATTTTTATTTTGGTTATTCAAATAATGTTGCAGAGCATGAGGCACTAGTTCACAGTTTATAGTGGGCTAGGAAGATGAAAGTCAACACCTTGTAGGTTTTTGGTGATAATTAACTTATAGTTTACCAAGTAAGATGTTTAAATGCATGTAAAAATTTGTTGCTTAAATATTAAAATCATATAATATGGGACTTGAATATTTTGAAGCTTTTAACATTTAGGCAATACCAAGAGGTGAGAATAAACATGTAGATAGGTTGGCTATCATTGGGGTGCAATTTAGTATCCTAGCTAATATAAAAAGTGAAAATATTTAGTCACATATAAATGTGGTTACAAGGCCTTCTATTCTAGATAATCATAAAATTTGGCAAGTGTTCAAAGATGACAATCAAATTATGAGATTCTTGCAAGGGGAGGCTGAGTTTCTTCAAGAAACCAATCAACGTATCTGTAGCAGTATGGTGATCAGACTCTGTAACTAAAAGAAAATAAGTTTCCCAAGGGATTGGTCACACTTGAGAAAATTTTTAGTGTTGATGATGAGTTAAGTAAGGATAAGTCATCCTTGTCAACAAAAGAAGAGCATTATGCCAATGTAGAGATTGTAGCTGGTAAGAATTTGAAGTTGGGTAAGGTATGCACTCCTTCACAAAAGGAAGATTTAATTAAGTTATGAATAATTTTATTGATGTATTTGCTTGGCAATATAATGATCTCAAAGGATTTGACCCAAGTCTAGCTCAACACACCATTGAGTTAGAAGCTGAAACAAAAATAATAAGACAAAGACAAAGGCCCATTAATCTTAAGCTTGAGCCTTTGATGAGAGATAAGCTTCAAAATCTCATAGAGTCAATTATAATATTTCTAATCAAGCACTCAACTTGGGTGGAAAATATTATTCTGATATATAATAATAATGGTGAGATTTGATTATGTGTTGACTTTCATGATTTGAATAGGGCTTGACTTAAAGATCACTATCCATTGCCATCAATGGAATACATTTTATAAATGGTTATAGGCTTAAAGAGGTCTTCTTTATTGGATGGATATAGTGGTTACAATTATATTTTTGTCAAGAGTACAAATTTAAGACAACCTTCACAACCAAGTGGGGGACATTTTCATACAAAAAAATGCCTTCTAGTTTATCTAATGCCAAAGTAACCTTTCAGATAGCCATGGATATGGCATTCCAAGTCCTTAAAATTTTTTTACTTATTTATTTGGATGATATAATAGTGTTTCCAAAGAGTGAAAGTGATCACATGGTTCACCTCAAGCAAGTGTTCAAAATTTATAGACAATTTAGGGTATCTCTAAATCCCAAAAATTGTGTCTTCTCAGTTCATGAAGCTAAGATCCTTGGCCATGTGGTTTCAAAGTATTATTTAATAATATATTCTAAAAGGATAGACTCCATTTTTACACTCTCTTTGCCTAAGCAAAAAAAGGCTATGGAAAAATTCTTTGGGAAAATCAACTTCATAAGGAGATATATTTTAGATTTTACCATTTTAGCTAAGCCACTTACATCCCTACTAAAGAAGAATAAGATCTTAAACTAGTCAAAATAAGGAGTAAAGAGTTTTGAAGATATTAAGAAATCCATATCTAGTGCTCCTACCCTTGTAAATCTAAATTTAACAAAAGTTTTTATTTTGTATACATATGCTAATATGGATACCATTTCAAGAATTCTTATGCAACAAAATAATGAATCTTTTGAGCAACCAATATCCTTCTTTATCCAAGGCTTGGAACAGTATGAAACAAGGTACTCTTTTTTTCAAAAACATGTACTTTTAGTTATAAGGTCTCTTAAAATTTTTAGATACTTGTCTAACAATAAAATACACCTAATGGTTTCTCATCCAAGCATCAAGGAGTTCCTTTTGAACAAAGATATAAACAAGAAGAGGGTTGAATGGATAACCAAGGTAATGGAGTATGAATTGGAAATTAAGTTCACAAAGCTGATTAGAGGCAAAGGACTTTGTGAACATCTAGATCAAGACTTGCAAGAGACTAATGAAGTTTGTTTTGGTGTCAAATTATGAAGAGGTTGTAGTTGCTCATACCTCACCTTCAAAATAGTTCATGACATGGTAAGATATCTCCAATATGGTATTTATCCCTCTCATGTAGCTGATTCAAAGAGAAGATACTTCAAATTTCAATCAATTGCATTTTTTCTTATTGATGGTGTTTTGTTTAAAAAAGATATCAATTGCATGTTGCTAAGATATATAGATCAGCCAAAATCAAAGATTTCTTGAATAATTCCATGATGGATATGGTGGAGGACATTTATATGCAAGAACTAAAACCCTTAACATCATGAGAGGTGGGTATTATTGTCCTAGTATATTTAGTGAATGCCATGCATGGGTAAGGAAGTGAAAATAATGTGTTATGTTTGTAGGAAAAGTGAAACTTGTAGCCTTACCTCTTCAACCAATTGTGGTGGATCAGCCCTTTGTCCAAGGGGGATTGGATTTTATTGGTCTCATAAATCCTCCTTCAAGTTTAGGGCATAAATGGATTATAACTGAAATGGATTATAACTGCTATAGATTACTTCACACATTGGATAGAAGCAATGGCATTGAAAGAAAAAAATGAAACCAATGTTCTATATTTCTATAAAGGTTTACTTACTAGATTTGGATTTCCTTCAAATATTATTTCTGATAATACAATGGCTTTTGTTGGAACTAGGATCAACCAATGGGCTTTCCAACATGGAATTTATCTTAGTGCTTCATCAAACTATTAGCCATAAGGCAATGACCTTGTTGAATATATGAATAAAAACCTATTGAAGATCATAAGCATGACTACTGAAGATAATTAGAGGTCATGACATCTCAAGTTAAAGTTAGCTCTATGGGCTGATAGGATCACCTATAAAAGATCAATAGGAAACTCTTTATATAAGTTGGTATATGGTAAGGAAGCAAGGTTACCTATTTCTCTTGAGTTTCTTGCTTTAGAACTAATGCATCAACTTGATTTTTTGGAGAATGAGCCAATGGTGATCAGGTATGCTAAGATTATGGAGTTAGAAGAGATAAGAAATCATTCTATGATAGCCATGGAAATTCATCAAGTATAAGTAAAGAGAGCTTTTGACAAGGGAGCTTCTTCATGAAGTTTCAAATAAGGAGATTTGGTCCTCAAGTAGGATGAGGATAAAGCTAAACTAGGAAGGTGCATAAATTTTGATTCCCTTTGGAGTGGCCCATACATAATCTCTAGCTATAAATCCCATAATGCCTTCTATCTTTCAAAGATGGATGGTGAGGAGCTTCCAATCCCAGTCAATGGGATACATTTAAAACATTACTATTGAAGAGCTAAGTTCCTTGTAAATAATTATTTTGTTTTCCTTTGAGTTTCATTCAAGCTCATTAGTTTAGTTCTATTTTGTCCCAAATAAGTACTTGTTGGCACATTTTCTTTGTTTAGTTAGTTTTCCATACTTTATGTGTTTCCCTTTTTGTTTTGGAGGATGGAGTTACCTTATTTCAAGTCAAAGGTTATACTTATAGTCATGGATCAGATTTGTCATTATTTTTTAAGTTCAAATGTCATGTATATGGCTTGGTTCTCAAGCATAACAATCATGCATCCCTACAAGTCACCATAAATTTTAGCCATTTTGGCCAACATACCAGCTTCTACTTAGTTTAAATAGTTGAGTAGGGTCCCAAAAATTGATGAATGGATTAGGTGGTTTTTAAGTAGGATCAAATTTGTAAATGGAGAGGATATAGCGTCACTGTTCATGGATAAGCCTACAGATCAAAAGCTAAGTGAAAAAATCTTTTATTTAGCTAAGTCTTTACATGTTCATTCTTTTCAAATTTATGGGGACTAAGTGTTCATATCTTTCAAGGATTTTTTTTAGATGAAAATTCCAAAACAAAGTTTATGAAAAGTCTTTTGGCAAAGCAAGTACCCCAAACTTTTTTTTGAACCGTCCATTTCAAGAAATCCTGAAGGAATTGGTGCTTAAAGAAAAAATTTCAAAGGAACTCCTTTGGGATTAAATTATAAGGAAATGGGAACTTTTCAAAAGCCAACAATCCAATATTTTCAAAAGCCAATGGTCCAATCTTTTCAAAATCCAATGGTTCAAACATTTCAAAATCCAATGGTCCATTTTTCAAAGCCAAATGGACTTTTCAAATAGGCCAAAAGAATCAAGTCCATGGGAAAATTGTCCACGAAAATTAAAGAAAACAAAAAATTCAAAGGATATCTTTTTGAAGGGTTTGTTTAATACATTTTGTCCAAAACAAATTTTCTAAAGGGCACTTTTCTCGGTGAAAAGGTCCATTTCAAAAAAAACAAAGGGTTCCTTCCCTTTGGAAAAGGCATTTTCAAAAAGATGAAGTGGACCAAACATTTTTTTGAAAGTTCATTTCAAAAGTTTTGATGACCATTTTAAAAGTTTCAAAGACCATTTCAAAATTTTTGAAGACCATTTCAAAAGTTTTGAGGACCATTTCAAAAATTCTGAAGGGCATTTTCATAAAGCTAGGGGGGATTTTCATAAAGTTAGAAGACATGAATTCCTTCAAACAAATTGTTTGCAAGAAAGTGATAAAAAAAAAGTCTGAAGACATGAATTCCTTTGGACAAATTGTGCACAGCAAAGTGATAAAGAAAAAGTCTAAAGACATGAATTCCTTTAGACAAATTATCTATGGGAAAGTAATTAACAAAAAGTCTGAAGACATGACTTCCTTGGGATAAATTTTTTGAAGGAAAATTCCATAAGCTAAATCTTGAAGAAATAATCCATGGACAAAATGTCTGAATGAAGTGTCCACAGGAGAAAATTCCAAAACAATTATTTCAAGAAAGTGGCCAAAGAGAAAAGCCTAAAACAAATAAGTCATGGACAATAGCCTAGAGGAATACATGTAGAAATGAAGATTTAAAGAGAAAAAGGTAGAGGAATTACAAGGAGCTAACATGGAGTTTCAATGATGCATCTCTGATCTTAACATGGAATTTCATGCATGTTTCAATTTTTGAAGCCCATTTTCATTCAAGTGGAGGCCATTTGGAGTTGATTGGTCTTGATTTTGAGTTGAATTTTGTCAAAGTGTCACATATATTCTAATTTATCTTGTTAATTTAAGGTTTTTAACTCTTATAACTTGTTCAAACTAGATTTATTCATCTATGGATTGGCATAACATCATCTCATGCAGGATGGAGTTACTTGGAGTTGACTAGACAAGGCTTATCATGCATTTTCCTTGTTTTCCATGTAAAGAAGGACTTTTTTTTTTTTTCAAATAAAATTATAAACATATCAAGTGGAGTTTCTCTTTGAATATTTGGCATAGATTTCATGCATGGAGTAGATTATTCCAAGATGGGCCCACCATCCTTTTTCAAGGGCATAGATATTTTTCATGCAAGACATAAGACAAAAGGATATTATTTGAAGGTTGTGTTATCTTTTGATAGCTCAATTTGGACTTATGTGATGTGGGAGTTGATCTCCTCTCCTATTTTTAATGCCATTCTCTTGGCTTTTGTATGTTTTTTACTATATAAGTTGGCTTTTCAACCATTTTTAAAGAGATCCCCTCTTGATAAGACCAGACTCTATCAAGATTGAGTTTTGTAACCTTTTCAAATAAATAGAAGGATTTTTTTTAGATTATAGGGTGTTTTTATAGTTTATTTATGGTAGTGATTTATAAATGTGATAGAATTTTCTTCCTTGTCAAGTCTTGATTCTTACCTAGTACTAGTTGATCAGATTATGTAGGTCATGTTATGTGTTTGATGTCTTTTGGTTGAAGTTACAATGGATATAATTGATTGGTTAGGGACTTTAATCAATCCTATTCCATTAATTACCTTAATATTTGATCACTAGATAGAACCTTTTCATGAAATACTGATGTATAAGTGTCAATTGGAGTTAAAGTTTCAATCTTTTCTTGTCTAATCAATGTTTTAGAAACTCAAATTAAGTGGATGAACCAAAATATAGGTGTATCACCATAAAAAAATAGGATTTTACTTCAATTTTATTTCTTACCTTTTCCCTCTTCCCTTTTCCTTAGTATTTTGTAGCATAGAGTAGAAATCCTAATTGATACACCAAAGGGAGCTAGCCCTTAGAATCTAGAGATTCAATCCATTGATTAGGCCACCCACAGCATAGGATTGTTTTCATATTTTAGCAAACTGTGAAGGCCTAAAACTACCTTCACAAGGGTGTGAGTCTAATTGTCAACAAGACCAAGTTTTAACACATACCTTTTTGGAGATATAACTCCATTTCTTAGACCAAGTTAGACCAAGTTTTGAACCATTTGTCCTTTGGAAATTGTTTGTAAGAGTTTATAGAACTTAGGCTTTTTTTTGAATAAAATCATCACTAATTTGGATATGTATTGGTATACTCATAGTGGAGCCATGTAAAATCTAGGTTATGATAATGTGGTTGCACAAGATGACTTTGTTCAAGAACCCTATGGTGGTTATGTAGTGTGTGAGATAGATCCGTATCCTCTGTATTCTACTCAATCTTAGGAACAAATCTAAGATCCCCTAGCCCACTATTTAGTTAACATGCCTCCATATTTAGAGTAGGACCAAAAACATACCATTTTATACCTTTCTAGCATACCATAGATTGTAGGACAAGTTTAACAACAACCATATTATGTTACTATAACATCAACATATGATCCTTAATTGTTAAATCATCACTTTTTTGAAAATAAGGATGAAGTTTTAGTTAGATCCATGGAGGTAGGGTCCATGTTTCTAGAAGACTTCCACCATAAAAATTTGCCAAGTCTAGTTAGAGTGCCTTTTAACATACCTTATAACCAAACCATTGAAAATGCCTTTTATCTAAATCCTCAAGCATTTATGTTGATGTAATATTAAGACCCGCATATGCCTGTCATAGGAAAAGGCCTCATGGAAGACCACTTTATAAATTTGTAAACAACATATCAAACCTATTTGAATTTAGTGCACAATTTTGATAACATGACCATATTAAATTCTCCTCTTATATAATTAGATCATTCAAAATGAGTATTAATTGAATCAAAAGGTCAAGACAATTTGGTTATAAACCTATTCGCATAAATAACTTCAGTTGGTGACATGTTCAATGCCCCATCTATCAAAAAGTGTCTACTATTTTTTCACAAAATAATGTGCCAAACATATTGGATAACACATAAGTGTAATATAATCTAGGCCAAAGTGGTTTAACTACACCAACAACTAGTCTAAAATAAGTGCCTTTAGTTAACACCATAAGTGGTTCACAATAGTAGTGGTTAAGAACTACATCCCAACCACAAGACACCTCTAATCCTTAACCAATTACTTATTTAAGCATGTAAGCATAAGGATTAAGTAATCAAGTACCAATTAGTGACTTGCCTCAAAAAAATGTCATTAATGCTACTTCACCTCAATAGGTGACAACTAACATTCCAAAATAACATACACAATCCAATATACCAACATAGTAGAGGTAGAATATTCTTCCACCTCAACAGGGGTAACAAATGTTCCACCTCACCAAGTAGTGAATATTACTCTCTAGTCACAACCTAATGTGCCTTCACAATCATAAACATTGTCTAATAAATAATGTATATCCATTTGTCAAATAAAAATGTCAAACACTTAACAAACATTTAGTCCATAATAGGTATTCATGTAATAAAGAGGTACTGTTATCCCATAAATACCAATTAGGTAATAATTATTTTTTGTTCCAAATGTGCCATAAATCCAATTTTAGGGCCTTGGTCCACACCCAGTTCCCATTATTTTTCCAAGTTTGACTAGTCGGTAGCAAGTCCTACTCAACCTTAGCAGGCACAATAATTTACCTTGGGCCACATTATTTCATCACAACCAAACTTCCTTTAAAATCAAGGCTATATATCAAATACAAACTAGAATAGTGCACCATAATGCATGAAATTTCAACAATATCATCCCAATATAAGGATGCATATTCGTATCTAATTTACAAACCAAAACAACATTTCATAGAAAACCATGCCTCCATTATACCTTGGTTAAGGTAATCCACCTTTAAATGCCAAACCTCCACCTCAAGTCAATGTTCCATCCAGTTTCTTGGCACAAAAACTATAACAAAATAAGGATGCAATTTCCACCATTTAGGGGGGAAACAAACCAATAAGTTTAAAATAGATGACATGCGTTACTACCCATTCAACATGGATTATCTATAGATATGATTTCCTCCAGGGTATGAACCACCAAAATTTGATAAATACAAGGGTAAAGGAGACCCTAAGGCCCATTTGATAGAATTTTTTATTAATTTCCAACTAGTGGCTTATAATGAAATTTATTTACTCCTTTTATTTCCTATAATTATATTAGGATAGGATTTGTAGTGGTTTTTGAAATCTCCAAATAATTATGTCTCTAATTTTTATGACCTCTCAGATAAATTTGTGGAACATTCCTCCTACAATCTCGAACACAAGATTTTGTTGTTAGATTTGACTTAGGCTGAACAAAAAGTTGGTGAATTTTTTTTAATATATCTACACTAATGTGTATTACTTTTAAGCCACTTCACCCATATTTTAATAGACAAATAATTGGCCATTGTGTTAACTAAATTTTTGCATAATGAGATATCCTATCATCTAGAGATTCAATGTGCACATAAATTCAAAGAGATCATAAAAAAAGGTTTGTTAATTTAAAAGTACCTTAATAATAAATGGATTAATAATTTAACCTCATTGATTCAAATTCAAAACCAAAACCAAGAAACAAGCCAAAATTAGAACTAAAACCTAGTCCAAGTGTAAACATCAGCACCATCCTAGGCTAGTAATTATCAAATACCCAAATAATTCAACTATAATAAGAATGTTTTTAGAAATGGAGTAACTAAATATCATCATATACAAATGGTGAAAATATAGTTTTCTCATCCATTTCCACCAATATAGCTTACTCCTTATCAACAACCCATTCAACAAGCATAACCTTCACAACAATCTAGACCATCTCAATAAATGTAGCAACCACTACCTTTACAAACCCCTCCTCTAAAAATAAATGACCCTACTCATTGAGTCTTTAGTTATCATATAGAACCTATTGAATCTATGTTTTATAATCTAGTTTCCACTAACATGATTAGTTATCTAATACTAAAATACTAACTGAGGGTATTCCTTATCTAGACTAGTATAGAGAGAATGAGTTATATGAATTCTATCAGGTTCATGGACACAATCTACATTGTTTTGTTTAAATCAAATACCTCATTGAAAATATGTTAGAAAATGGGGATATTACATTGGATAAGAGAGCATCTAGATCCAATTAGAACTTGGGTATCTAACAAAACCCTTTTCCATAACATAATAATAAAAACCAATAATAATAACAAAGGATAGAACAATAATAATAATATTATCAATAGTTGCAATAATAATAATAATTTCAACAATAATAACAACAACATCAACTAAATATAAGGAACCAAGGATAGAAGGATTTTAATATTTAATAGACTTACCATGTAGTTGCACATGACTACACCAAAATTATAGATCATATTGTGGGAGGTTGCATTTCCACCATCACCACTAATCCAAGACCAAGTGCTAACATAATAGGATCATTATTAACCAATTATAATCAACCCATCTATGCTAGTGATCCTTCTTTGACTTGGTATCATAAATAGGTGCACTATCAAGCAAGAATTACTACTTTTGGACCTTATACTGATAAAACATCATTGCCTTGTGACTATATATAATTGTACCAATAATTGATAATTATCCTATTAGACCCCATCCACCATTATTTTCTAGAAAAAATGATCTTATATCTAATCCTAATTGTGCAATCACAAATTGACTATCAAATATTACCATTCCCAACCCACAACCACCTACCACCAAACCCATCCAACCCACAATCCTAGTTAGGAATAATACATATATTATTGTGAAGGAAAAAATGTTTTATATTATGGAACAACTTCAAAAGATGCCCACACAAATCTCCATTTTGGATTTGTTTCATATGTCTACTATTTACAAGAACATATTAATAGAGTTCCTAGGCCAATCCCAATTTCCAAATGACGTATGCCCTAATAAATTCCAAGATTTGGTTAGACATCTATCCTAAGACAATAGTTGAGCTTTGACCAAAGTGATATGTCCTCTATCATCCTTCTCCATAAAAATCCATTGTACATTAAAGTTGTCATAGTATGACACAAAGTGAAACATGTTTTCATAGGTAATGGGTTAGGCCTAAATATTGTTTCACTAAATCTCATCAAGCATCTTGAATATACAAAAACTGATCTACAACTACAAATAATCACTATTAAGGCATATGACAATGAAGAGCAAGAATCAAAAGACACCATAAGCTTACTAGTTATCTTTGGGCTCTTCACCCATGATACACACTGCCATGTGTTAGACCTGGACCTATCTTAAAATTTACTTCTTGGTAGACCTTGATTACATGAGATTCATGCAATCCATTCAACATTGCACCAATGTTTCAAGTTCTCTCATTTTGGTATAGAGGTTACCATCAATGGAGATTTGCATCCCTATAAACATTGTAAACATTGAGAGACTAAGTATGAAATCTATAATTACCATTTTGTCTTAGATATAATCCCAAAAAAAGACTAAGTCAAATAAATACTCATTAAATTACTAGAGGCCAATTACATAGACCCAGATAGCCTTGATTCATCCTCTCATATGCCACCTATTAAATTATCTAATCATTTTACTATTTCAACTAACAGCCTAGGAAATTTTTTGACTCATGACACATTTCACATTTCTAATCTTCCACAAAACCCCAAATATTATGGAATACATAAAGCTAAACCACCTTCTATGGAATGGAAATGAAAAGGAAAAAGTAAGCTTCATAGTCTAACTTCTATCATTTTCACACTAGCTACTAGTCAAGAACAAGAACCACTTGCCAATAATGAATCCTATCTATACAATAATAAACTAGTTGATTGCTATAAAAATGCTAAATACCCCATTCCTAATAAGATCATGGAGAATCAAGCCTATGAAGGAAGAGGCCTTGGGAAAAATAAGTAGGGTACTCTTGATCGAATTTCTATAACTCAATACAAAGTAACTTATGGTCTCAAATTTAAACTTATTAGGGGTGGTCCCATGTATCATATCCATGTTCCAATGCCAATTACTACTGATAATAATACTATAAGTGAAGTAGATTCTGATCATAATATATATGAACACCTTTCCAAAACCAGTCTATTTTACACCCATCACATTTTTACCCTTACCCCAGTTATTTAAAATAATCCACTTCATCTCTATCACCCTAAACATATAGCTTGGAACCAACAAGAATCAATAGTGCCTACAAATAAGTTTGAGAATGATGAGGCCTTTTACAATTTTCTAGGCCTAAGAGACAATGTTCTATTAGGAGACCACAAATAGGGATTTTCTATCAAACTAGATCCTACAACCTATATTGGAGAATGGATGAGCACCCTTAACCACAAATGAATAAATAAAACATTGAGGTCCCAAAATTAAAACCTATTTGAGGCTATTTTGGAATAGGGTAAAAGTAAAGAGAAAGTCCATACATCTGGTGAAAACCTATTTCATGTGACATTAAATGGGTGTGTTCATCCTTCCTCACACATAGCTCAAGAGACCATCAATAATGAATCTAATTTTGGGTTTGATTTCAGTTCTTAAGAATAACATGCCTTTGACCGAATCATCTAAGAGTTTCCAATAGTGTTTGTAACATGTCCATCCCTACCATTAAGATATTTTGATTCATCTTGTTTAGGATAACTTGAATAACCAATCTAAACAAAGGACTATTCCCTTATAGGCTAATTTAAATCATTACCAACCATTCTGGAAGATGGTTTGACTCTCCTCATATAAGACACTATAAAAGTCAACATCGAGACTTCTAGATGACCCAAAATGGATAAAATTAGGTGCATCCCTCACTGATGAGGAATGTGAAATATTTACATCCCTTTTGAGGGAATTTTTTTACATATTTTCTTGGTCCTATTCAAACATGCCAGGTTTAGACCCCATCTTGGTTTTATACCACCTTGTTGTGCATCCTAATGTCAAACCCATGAATAAAAAATTATGTAATATTCATCCTCTCATTATTGTATTATTAAAGAAAGAGTTGGAAAACCTCTTATAAGAGAGATGTATTAGACTGATCGATTACTTAGAGTGGATATAAAATGTTGTTCTAATTATAAATAAGAAAGAAGGAATCAAAATCTACACTAATTTCATAGATATAAATAAGGCCTAACCCAAGGATTAATTTCATCTATTAAACAATGATAGGATAGTTGAATCCATAGTGGGGTATGAAATTATTTCACTAATGGATGGATTTTCAAGATATAACCAGATCCAAATTATGTTAAAATACCATCTAAAATAATGTTCACCATTTAATGGGTAATGTTTTGTTATCAGGTTATGTCATTTGATCTCAATAATGTTGTGACCACATACAAAAGAGATATGAGCATCATATTGTATGATATGATCCATGACAATATGGAAGATTATGTTGATGATATATTGGGTAAATTAAAAACCCAAAATGATCATCTAGCTGCATTACAAAATATATTTGAGGGGATTCCTAAATATAAGGTCAAACTCAATCCTAATAAGTACATATTTGGTGTTACTTTAATAAAATTTATAGGATTCATCATCTATCATAGAGGCTTTAAATTTTTTCCTTCCAAAGTCCAAACCATTACTAAAATGCTACCACCATCTAATTTAAATTAGGTCTATATTTATAGGGCAAGATCCAATATATCAAATGCTTCATATCATAGTTAGATGACAAATACCATACATTTATACACTTAATAAATAAGGGTGTCACATTTCATTGGGATGAAAAATTCCAAAAATCATTTTGGTACCTCAAAGAATATCCTTCTAATCTACCTATGTTAGGAAATCCATTCCTATTATACCTATATTTCATGGATAAAGCCTTGGGGGCACTTCTAGCTCAGTATGATGATAATAGAAAATAATATGTTGTGTATTATTTAATCTATATACTTATTGCATTTGAACACAAATATACACCCATAGAAAAACATTGTTTAGATATGATCTTTACAGCCCATAAGCTGTGACATTACATGCTAAATAATAAGACCATGGTTATTTATAAATTATATCCACTCAAGTATCTACTATCCAACAAGGCCACATGGATAAATAAATCATGATTCTGAGTGAGTTCAAGATAGAATACACCAACCAAAAGGTTATAAAGGGATAATTACTTTTAGATCATATTATTAAAGCTCCCCTTACAGACATTAAACCCCTCACTTTTCAATTCCTAGATGAATCCATCATGACCATCATTAAAACACCTCTTTAAGAGAATCACAGAAGCTGTATTTTGATGGGTTATTAACCTCACATGGATCAAGGACATGCCTATTTTTCATTACACCATAGGGGGATCTTATCCCTAAATCATTATGTATCATCTTTCCTTGTACTAACAACATGGCTAAATATGAATAACTTATTATAGGGATTTTTAGGTAGTATAATGGAATATTCAACATCTCATAGTTTATGGTGATTCTCAATTAATCATCAATCAGGTTATAGACCACTTTCAGACCAAAGATGCTTAGTTGGTGCCATACAAGGCCATGGTTGAAACTCTAAAATAGAAGATTTCCAACATACAATTTGAACACCTACTAAGGGCCAACAATAGAACAATAGATGCCATGGACACCATTGGCTCTTTAATCTACCACACATACAAGACAAAATAATATAAATTCCTCTTTGAAAATCTTCTAGTGCCCACTCATGAACCTTAAACCATCACAATGATCTATGATATTGGTGGTCCCAGCTCTATAGAGCTCTTTACCTACCTTCATGGCCATATTATGTCACTAGACCTATCATGTAAACAACAAAAGGACTTTACCCACCAAACTTCATGATATACCTTACTTGGACCAACCCTTTATCATCAAAGCTTTTTTAAAAATCTACTTCATTATTGAAATTAAATAGAATCAACATTAGCATTACAATAAGTTCATGAAAGAGTATGTGTATCCCACACCAATAGGTACATCCCAACAAAAAATCTCCTACATACCAATTATTATTGGCTAACTATGGATGAAGATGTAGTTATGTATGTCAAAAGGTGTGATAAATGTAAAAGGCATGATAATCTATTTCATGCCCTAGTCAAAATGCTAAAATAAATGCTTACTCCATGACCATTTACAATATGGGGACTTGATCTCATTGGGAATATTAACCCAATCTCATTCAATAGCCATAAACACATCTTTACTGCTACTGAATATTTCACTAAGTGGGTTGAATCTATACCCCTCACTTATGTGACTAGAAATTATATTTCCAAGTTCATCTTTAATCATATCATATGCCATTATGGTATCCCATCTAACATTTTATCTTATAATGATGTATCATTAAAAAATAAGGATGTCAAAAAACTTTTTGCTGAGTACAACATCTCTCAATATTTTTCTATTGTATATTACCCACAAGGTAAAGGTCAATCAGAGGCACCCAACAAAACCATTATGAACATCCTTAAAAATATTTTCAATGATTCTACCTATGACTAAAACCTACAAATATTTCTCACCCTCTAGGCATACCACACTAATTATCAAACTCCAATAGGAGCCACTCCATATTCCCTAGTTTATGTCATTAAGACCATTATTCCCATTGAGATCAAGTTACCTTCTCTACGCATCTCATTCAAGCGTGTTTTACTAATGAATATTATTGAGTATCTTACCTAAAATATAAAGAGTTACTTGATGAAAAAAATATGGCCACTATCTAAAACCTACAAGCATACCAAAACTGACTATGTGGCCACTACAACTGGTGGGTCAAACATAGAGAGTTCAAGCTTGGCAATCTTGTCTTAAAATAAAACCAAAATAACATTATGGCCAATAATAAGAAGAAAGACAAATTCAAACCCAATCAGATTGGTCCATATATCATTGTTTAAAATTATAGATCTAGAGCATATAGGCTCACTACACTAGATGGAGATGAGCTTGATGAGCTGATGAACATCATACACCTCAAGCATTACTTTAGTACTTGAGAGACTTAAAGTATTATCTATTAGGCCCATTTTCATTATGATATAATATCAACATTATTATTTATATCATATTATATACCATTCTACCATTAATTTCCTATTGCCACTTGGATTTTCTCCATTTGAGGAGATGTCTAGTTCTCCTCATCCAAGTGGCATAATGGAAACATCTCTCTTGCTATGGATAATAATTTGATGAGATAAATCTCTAGAAGGGATATTTCCCTTGATGTTCTCTTTGAATTACTTTCTTAACAATCAACTTTGGATGAAAAGGGTTAAGAAAATAACTAAAAAATCTAAAAAAGGTAATGCACCAATATTATATTTCCTCTTATTGATTGAAATTATACTACTTAGATCTAAACAAGGCTTTTTCACACAAAACTCACAATTTAAATTTCATTATCACATCAATATTTCATAAGTTAAGTTAAAGAAGATATTTTGATACTTAAGAGGGTAATTAATGATTATTTTGTGGAATATAGTCATGAAACACTTCTAAGACACTTATACATTTAGAAAATAACACTAACAAAGACATGTAACAATTACTCTTCTGCACACTTGGTGAAAAATCAAGGATAACATGCTAGAAAATATCATCTTCTACTAAACAAGACCAAAAAGATTGAAATAACACTCAATTTTACATCATTTAAGTAGGAAAAATCACTTGTTTATTTCTTAAAGATTCATTCAAGTACAAAATTGGCTAGGGTTTCACCTTCAACCAATGGAGGTTACTTAAAAGAGTCAATATTTATAGCCTTTGAGAGAAGAGTAAGACAAGGTAAGTCCAAAGGTCACTTGGAAACTTGTATATATTATAAAATAGGTTATAATTCATGATAAAAATATATAGGATGAAACTTATGAAAATTTGGCATAAAACTCCCAATATTAGCTCAAAAAATTGCCTTAATAATTTGAAACTTATGAAAATTTAAAGAGGACCAAGTGTCCATACAAGTCATGAAACTTATGAAAATTTGGCATAAAACTCCCAATCTTAGCTCAAAAAATTGACTTAATAATTTGAACCTATTAGAACATCCCACCACTAACTAGAGATAGGTATTATTATTGGGATAATAGGTAATTAATTTATGAATTAATCTCCATGAATTATTTACATTCCTACTCATTTTTAAATTTCTGAAAGGAAACCATCACTGTCTATAGTGTAAAAAAATCTTTTTTTAGTCGCCCCTCACACTTGACCTCAAAAATTATTTTATTTTTTAATTAAAATACATGGGATGGAGTTAATGACACCTATAAATACCCTCCATGGCCTTATAGGCATTAGTCATTCTTTAAAAAGGATCACACTTGGATTTTTCACCCTTGTGTCCACTATGTCAGTTTTGACTAGATGAAAGGAGAGCTATTGTTTAAACACTAATAATTTTTACCTTATTAATAAATGACCATAGGTAGTTATAATAAATCTAAATATTTCCTCCAAAATTGATTTCATCTTTTTAAACCTCTTAGAATCTAAAAAACACAAAAAATGGTCAAAATACCCTATTTTTCATGTTTTCCATATAATTTCATGCAACTCATCTATATGGGAGGAATCCTGAATGATTCCTATTAAAGTGAGAATATTTTCCATGGTCAAAATATTTCATTGGGATATCTCTCTAAGCTTTTTTTGTCAATCAGGTCTTGGATGAGGGTTTAGTAGGGTTTTAGGTAGTTTTTGGTCCTAAGCTTTATTCATAAATATTTGATGTTGGATTTGAGACTAAATTCCAAAAATTTGATACCAAGGGGACCTTATAACCTCTCCCAATTCCTTTTTTTCCCATGCAAATACTTATAAAATATATGAGTATTTGAAAATACTTCATCGAACTTATTTCTACCCTTTTTATATGTTTGGACTCTTTCTAGGCTAAAACTATCTTTCTTATAGGTTAATATACATCATATGATTTAAACATGTATATATCCACCTCCCTAACATGCCTCAATAATATGTATATTCCACCAATAGTTATAAATGAATATGGACCCATAATTGGTTTTAGGTCCCCACAAAGCCCAATAGGTCTAATAGGCACCTTGCTAGCTTTAGCTATTAGGACTGATATTTCATGGTTATGTTGGTGTATTATGAATTTTTAAATAATATTTTAGCTTAAAAATTTATTACATAACCCTCCAAGCACTCGTCTTCATCTTCTTCTCCTTCTTCACCAACTAGGCTTAGTGAAAGATGCCTAGTTGGACTATGTGCATGGGTAATTTAGTCACCCTAAGGAGTTTTATATTGATATAATGATTCCATATCATATATTAACCCTATATACACCTCTAAAAATGTTTCTAAAAGTTTCCAAAGCTTTATATCAAACCCTTTACCCATTTGGCACTCACTAGCTGACTTTGACAAAGCTTCATTTTCCTAGACGGGCTGACCTTTGAGACCAAAAGTGAGGTATATCCCTCATCCCCATGGAAAATTTAATATTTTTTAGTTTTTAAAAGTAATTATTATTATTTTAGTATAGGTTTTATCTTTATTTCATGGTTTAGGTGTCTAACCAACTCTAAATGACCCAAAAAGGCCTCTAAAAAGCCTACTTTCCTACATTTTCCTCAAACCTTCCTAAGAGTGACCTCTTCAAGACAAGACAATGAATATAGGCTAGTTTAACATGTTTTAAATTTATAATTCATGATACTATAGATTTTGATTCACACTAAAGCATTCCTTCTCTTTGAATTCCTCATGTTCATCTATTAGGCCAAGTGGTTTCCTAGCTCATTGTAGGGACTGATAGCCCCTTAGCCAATTAAGGAAGGTAAATGGACATCTTGGAGGATTATTGGTATTATTAACACACTTTTTAATTATTAATAAACACTTTTCATTGATTCTAATTCATATCTATCTCTTTGGCTAGTTTATGTATTACCCTACCTTCACTAGCATGTACTCTATTGTAGGTGCAATACAAGGATTTTGGGGCCTATATAAGTTTTTTTTTAATTTTTTTTATCTTATGAAGTCATCAACATATCCATTGAGATTTCCATACATTAATTCATAAGTATTAGATTCCCATTAACCCTACCAATGCACCTTTACCCTTCAAAATTGAGTTTATTACCTAATGACTGAGACACATGCTTTTTAAGATATGTTGCAAACTTCATGATCTTATTTGGGGCTTGGTTATAGTGTGATAAGACTCCTAAATTGAAAATGATAAAAATATACATTTTATACCTTCCCATTCATGTTTTTCACATTACAAAATCTCAAAATTGAATTTTCCCCGACTGTGACTAAGACACAATGTTTGCCCCTACTTGTAGGTGTACATTTGGCCTTATCCATTAGGTAATGGTGCTTATAGGTATCCTTGAAACTTCCATGAGGTAACACACAATGTGTAATCATCTTGTGTTTACTTATTATGTTCCATGGAAGGACAAACTATGTTATTTTTGGACTGAGACACCCCTTTCCCTAAGAACCTATTGTAGGTGTACAATCATTGCCCTTAAGGACACATTTAGGTAGGCATAGTGGTTGTATAGGAGGGTTACCTATTTTATTTCTTACCTTAAAGTAGTTTGACCTCATCCTATTATGATATCCATCTTATTCATGTGGTTTTACTCAATGTTCTCCTTGGTGTGATAAAAGACCATTTAAGCCTTAGACTTGTAGATTTCAATGGAGTATTTTAATGGTTTTTAAGCTACTTTGAAGGGTAGTAACTCCCACATTATATTGATATTTTGAACCAAATTCTTGGTATACATATTTTTTATGCTATGTAATATAGGATTGACCTAGATAGATACCTTAGAACACCTTGAAATCATGTTTTAAGATATTCACAAGAAGCTCCCTGACCTCTATTTTGCTATTTTAGGGAAAGCTTCCCTAAACTTAGTCCTTTGTCTTCAAATATGATTCCACACATACTATTTACATTTAGACACTTTATATGATCTTGTAATGGCCTTAATACCATAAAAAACCTTAAATATGTGTCCAATTATTTCATCCTCTCCATGAAATCATTTTAGTAACCTACTCAGCCACCTATAGGTGTATGCTTTGGTACGCCAACAACGAGCTAGACACAAAAAATATGGAACTTTATATGAACATAAAATTTATAATATTCCATAAATAATTCCAATGTACCTATAGAAATACTAATAGGTTGGAAAACATCAGTTACCCTTTCACACCTTAGTATGACATGAACAAGGCCATGTAGGTGTGCATTAGGATATTTTGTATAGGTAGGGCATGGACTTGGGAAAGAACATGATAGGTAAAAGCCTCAAAACCACTCAAATTCATTTGTAAACCCTAAATTAGATGGTATACATCAATAAAACCCTAAAACCATATTCAATACACCCTCTCCAACATGAAAATCACCTGCATATATGTGGAATAGAGTAATTAGGAGCATCAAATGACTATTTTAGTAAGGTGGATGAACTTGTGACCACACTTATCCCTTAACCATTAATATAAATGGACTATTTAAAAATAATAATGGACTGGACAACTAAAATACCCTTATTTTCATCCCATAAATAAGTTAATCAAGCTTATATATGTGACTAAAAGTGAAGCTAAGCATGAAGTTGATAATGGAGGAAGACAAGCTTGCAAGGTACTCAAAGGATGACATGGTGAAACCAAAACATGTAAGGAGGTGGTAATATGACCTTTATATCTACAAAAAACCATTTCCCAACTTTATGAAACCCTTATAGGAGAAAAACACTCAGTAATTAAGAAGAACTTTAACTGAGACTACACATGGTGACACCTTAAAACATGGACTAAGTTGATCATCCAAAAATTATGAAACATGAAAATAATAATGGAGACCATATAATAAGGAATATAAAATCATTTTTATCCAACATAACCAATTAGTTTGTATGGATTTAACCAAAATATAGTAAAACCTATAGGGTGCATAAAATAACTATCAAAAAATTATAATCAATTTCATGAGGATGGTTAATGAAGTAAAGGCCACAATTATTCAAAATATTTATATTGAAATAAATTTATATTATTTTACTATAACCTCTCAAAATCATTTGACTTGAAACATCTTCAGCTATCTGTACTGAGCAAAAACCTAAAAGTCACTTCTGTGTGTCTAACAAACCAAGAAAAATGTAGAATGGTTTTGTCCTTAAAATGAAAATTATTGATAAAAAATGTATACATTATTTTTATTAATATTAATAGGCCCTATAATATCTTCTCCCATGTGGCACACTTCCCCATGGGCCATACAAGTGCCATTTACTCTCTTTTTTAGTTGGTTTTTATAATTTTAGGTAAACAACCTATAATATTCTAATTTAACTAACATACCTGGCATTTATACTAGCCTATTTTACATTTAAAACAAAAATATGACACTAATTCACCTTGGTAATTGTGCCACATCCATTAATGACCCTTAAAAGCACATAAAATGACCCAAATTGATAAATAAGCTAATGAAACTATGACTAAGGCTAGAATTGCATTATATAACATCAAATAACATGTAATACGCCCCAATAAAATAAATTATACCCCCCTCCAAAAAAAAATATATAATTTAAGTTTTTACCTAGGGGTGCCCTAATTTGACCTAAAAGTCAAATTTAGTCAATAAATTGGTGACTCATAGGGGTAGTATGCCTACTATAATAAGTAGACCAGTAGACTTATCCTATCATGGGTTAATTTATTCAATGAATTCTAGAAGACAAATAGAAATGAGTTTCCTAAAATAGACAACAAACAACTACAACACACCAAACAACACAAGATAAAATAAGACACCAATAAGACACACACATATGCATAAGCACTTAGGGAAAACAAGGAAACAACAACTATATACAAAGAGAGAGGAGAACCTTAGTATCAATGTTTGAGATATATCCCATTGACTAGGCTATTAAGTTCCTCTCCATCCAACTTTGAGATTTGGAAAGCATTATGTTGCTTACATTGGGTGATAACATAAGGGCCACTCCAAAAAGCATCAAACTTTGTGTGTCTTTCAGTTTTAGCCCTATCCTCATCCCAATTTATAACAATGTCTCCTTGGAATATTATTGGCATGGCATTCTTGTCAAAGTATCTCTTTTTTTATCTTGGTAAGCTCTCATAGTTTTCATAGCTTGATCTCTTGTTTATTCAAGCTCCATAAACTCACACACCCTGACTTCCATGCTTTCATTATCCAACAAATCCAACTGATAAGTGAGATCCAAGGCTAGTATTTCAAGTGAAATAGGTATTCTATCTTCTCTCCCATAAACAAGTGTGTATGCTCTCTTTGGGGTAATCTTATCAGCCCAAAGAGCTATCTTCAACTTGGAATGCCAAGTCTTTTGGTTCTCCTCTATTGTCATCTTTATGATCCTGGTTAGATTCTTATTAGTGGACTCAGCTATTCCATTCCCTTTTGGATAATAGTTGGAGGAAGTACTAGGATAGATGCCATGTTTCAAATCCCATTCACTTGTTTTCATCCCAAGGAAAGCCAATGCATTATTTGAAATTATTATTGAAGAAACTCCAAACCTTATCACTATGCCTTCATAGAAGTATACAACTGAAATTTCATTTTCTTCCTTGAGGGCAATAACCTTCACCCACCTTGTAAAGTAATATGTATTAGTCAACACCCATTTATGGATAACACTGGAAGGTGGGTTGATTAGGCCCATGAAATCTTAACTCCATTGCATAAAGGGTTAACCAACCTAAATTAGATGAAAAGGAAAATAAAAAATATTTTGTTTACCATCAACGAGAACATTTTTGACACTTCCTTACCCAATCATGGCTGTCTTTGAACAAACTATGCCAAAAGTATCTACCTCTCATAATCGTAGCAGCTATGGTTTTTGGAAAAAAGTTACCACTAGCTAGTCCATCATGAAACTCAAGCAATATTTTCTCAACCTAATTTTATTCAACACACCTCAGTAATATACTTGAGAATTCCTTCCTAAACAACACTCCATCAATAATCACATAAGGAATAGATTTCAATCTATAGTACCTTCTTTTACCTCTATATATACCTTGTGGACACTCACCGATTTGAAAATAATGGATCAAATATTGTGTCTAATTCCTCATATATGAAGGTTTATTTGTCATAGGGTCATTATGAAGTGCTAAAACAACCTCTTTTTTATTTCAAATCTGAATTAAGGTGATCACTTAACCCCTTCCCTTTCACTAGCTTGGTTGTCTTGACTTCTACATCATACTCCACTTTTGTGATCCAACCAGTGCTTTTCTCATTCAAATCTATGCTCAAAATGAGGTATTTGACACTAGAATGAGGTACCAATATATGAATATTTTTTTTAGATAACATATGCCTAAAATTCTTTAGACTTCTAACAATTGAAATTACTTCTCAACATAGGTGTATCTTACCTCATAGTCTTCCAAACATTGACTAAAGAAGGCAATAGGCTACTCCAAGTTTTCTTCATTTGATTGAGTAAGCATGGTAGAGATTACTTCCTCATTTTAAAAGGTATTAAAGTTGAAATCCTTTGATAAATTATGACTTGCAAGAATTGGATCTTGGGCAATGGCTTGTTTAATCTCCTTAAAAATTTCCTTTCTTCTTCTATTCTAAGTGAACACTTCATCCTTCATTAGCATAGAGGTTAGAGGCTTGACTAAATTATCAAAATCAAGAATGAACCTCATTATTGAATTAATTTTATTAAATAAACTTTCAAACCTTTTTTGTGTTTGCACAAAACCAATGCCAAGATTGCACTCACCCTTTCAGGATCTATGGATAGGCCCTTCTTTGAGATAATGTGTCCTAAAATTTTGCCTTAATGTACAAAAAACACACACTTATTTGGGTTAAGAGAGATTCCAAACTCTCTACATCTCTCAAAAATCTGCCTAAGGTGATTCAAGTGACCCTTTTCATCCTTAGAAAAAACTATGATATCATTAAGATACACCAACACAATGTCATTTATTAGTCTTAAAAATACATATCTACTACACATTTAAATTTACCTCTAGCATTATACAATCCAAAAGTCATTTTAATATAGACATATGTACCCAATTTAGTAGTAAAGGTTGTCTTATATTGGTCACTTTCTTTCACCAAAATCTGATTGTACATGGAGTATCCATCAAGGAGAGAAACCTTTCACTACCTACCACTACTTGTAAAATTTTCTCCTTAGATGGACGAGGATAATGTCCCTTCAAGGAAACCCTATTCAAGTCCCTAAAATCAATACATAACCTAATCTCCCCATTCTTCTTCCTTACCGGAACTAATTTTTCCAACCAAGATGAATGCTTAATAGGAAATATGATTTTGGACTCAATCAACTTAATAAGATCCTTCTTCATGAGAGACTCAATCTTAGGATTGATTGGACTTTGTCTTTTCTTGATAGGCTTAGCATTCTCATCTATCTCTATGGTATGTTGAGCTAAGTTTGGATCAAATATCTTTAAATCACTATATTCCCATGTAAAGACATTATAAAACTCCTTGCATAACTCAATGAAAGCATGTTTCTCTTCACTAGTACATACCTTACCAAGTGCAAGAAACTTATCCTTGAATATTTGTACTTTCTCATATTTTTCTTGCATAGTGGACATGCTTACCTTTTCTTTTTTCAACTGGTCATCATCATTGAAGATACTCTCAAGTGTGACCAGGCCTTTAGGGAGATTTTTTGACATCAATTGTAAAATCTTCACTCCATATTGCTATTGTAGTTTAGACTAATTCTTGGAAGAAAACATAGCTTAATCCTATAGAAAAAGTGTTATTTATTGGTCACTAGCAAACACTTTCCAATTAGTGACATTATCTGGTATGGAGAGCCTTACAATCACCTTGAGATGTGGATAGTTCTTATCCTCCTTTATCCCTTTTAGAACATCAAACTGAGCTCCAATTTCTGCCAACCTATCAACATGTTTGTTGTTTTCTCTTGGGATAGATGTGATTTTGAAGGCCTATAAATCCTCCACAAGACCCACACTCTATGCTTATAGGACTTAAGCAAAGAGTTCTTAATCACATTTTTGCCTCTTAATTGATTCACAATCAACTCACTATCACCATACACTTGTAACTCTTTCACATCTCTTTTCCTATCCCACTCAAGGCCATGAATGAGGGATTCATAATCTACCACTTTAAAAGTATAAGAGAATTGAAATCTAAAAGTGGAATAGTACCTTTCCTTGGAAGGAGAAACCAACATTGCTCCACCACCTACCCCAATATTTCTTCTTTATCCATCAAATAATATATACCATAAACCATTCTTATTTTCACTTAGATTCATCAAATTTGGCATGAAAGAGTCCCTGTCATGCATGCAATACACTCTAAGACTAGTTTCCTCTATGAATTTTTAAGGATCATGCTCATAATGTTCATCTCCCCATTCATCTAAGTACAAATCATAAACTCCTTCAAGAGAATATGTTGGATATTGATCTATGTGAAGTTCCTCCTCATCAATAATGGCATATTTGGTATTTTCCACTTTAGACATGTAAGGCTCTAAGTGGTTGTGATGGATAGGCTATGATTTAATCTTCACCTTAGTACCATACTTTGTCCTAAAAACCATATAGGACTAATTGGATGCCAAGTATCCACCTATCTTACCTATAAAATCTCTTGATAAACAAAGAGCAAAGTATGGAGATAAATCTACCACAACTACATCATGAGGAATGGAAAAATTAGGACAGGCATGTAAAATCAAGTTCAAATCCTTGACTACTCCCAAGGTCTTTGTTGGTGATCCATCAAGTTGTAAAAGTCCTTTAACCATTGGCTCATACTTGAGGCCTAGTTTATCCTCTATACACTTGGGCATAACTAAAGTACTCACCCCACTATCTATGAAGCAATTGTGAACTAAGAAATTACCAATGATTAAGGATAGATAAAAAGGAGGAGTCTTAATAATATTTTTTACTTGTCCATCAATGGGATAAGTTTCATTCATCAAGACAACATTCTCATTCCTAGATGATCCAACTATTTACTAGGTCCTTGTAAAACTTTTTATAGCATGTCCTTTTATCTAGGTATTTTTAATGAATCCCATAATGAAAAACTTATATGTAACTTCTTCATCTAGTCCACAACATTGACAAAAGTATTTCTCACCTTGAAAGGTTCTTTGGAAGCACTAATACCTTGCGGTGTAGCTTGTGGAGGTGGATGTGTTAGAGCAGGCCTTACATTCTAAAAATTATGATTTTATTTCACCTTAGGGGCTAAGTCAGACCCACCCACCATTAGAGAGGTCCTTTATTATCCCTTTGAATCTCTTTAACAACCCTTTTTTTAGACCTAGTGTTAGAGGACACACTAGCATTTACATTGCTTGAATTCCCCAAATGATTGATGGCACAAAAATCTCCCTCCAAATGATTTATGAGAGTATAATTAGATTTTTTTCCACTCTCCATTAAAATTTTCATTTCATTTTTCATTAGCATATCAAAATTGGAAACTTTAGATGCTTGATTTACTTACATTGTCATGCCTTGACTAGGCATTTCATTGGCATATATAATTTGGCCCTAATTTTGGTCATAAGAGGGATAACATGGTTGTTCTTGAACAATTTTTTTTTAAGTGGGTATAAGATATTTGTAATATGATGAGAAATTAGTATTATAACTTTGGTAAGGTCTAGCTTGAGTTATTTCACCTTGTCCTTGATTATTGCCTTGAAAAGGAGGCCTATTTGCTTGTCCAAACTAATTATAGGGTTGATACGGTCTATAACTATGAGATTGTTACATTTTGAGTGAAACAAATTCATTCATAACACTTTTGAGTAGACTCTTGACTTCATGAAACTCATTTGTGGGGGTAATGGCATACCTTTATTGACTAGGAAAATGAGCCAAGGTAGGTAATGCAACTTGACTAGGAGGCTATAAATTAGGGAACAATGGCATTGGTTGCCTAAGAGCAATCTTCCCTACTTGAACAAGATAATTATCAAAATTTATGGCTATCCCATAGGTAATAATTAGTGTATTCCCACCCATGTATTGGATCATCATGGTTACATCACTATTCAATACTTTTAGACAATACAAGAAGGTGTAATTTGGAGTAGGTCTCACAAGGGCTAGAATCCTATCCCATGTATTTTGGTATCTAGTATTAGAATCTTGTGGTGCCATCTTGATCATGGTCAATTTATCATCTAGTGATATATTATCACTCTTCTCTCCAAACCTCTTAGTCAGTATATCTCCTAGTTCATCACATGAACTTATAGAATTTTAAGGTAGAGTCCCATACTAATCCAAAGTCTTACATTTAAAAGACAATGAAAATAACCTAATAGACACATTATTTTGGGTAATATTATTTATATTTTAGAAGTTTTATATGTTTATAATATGTTAAATGGTAGTAATAAGACATTCTCCACTAAAATATGGAACACTCTTAAGGACTACTCCTAGAATTTAGTCATATTAAGAAAGATTCAAAGGAGATGATCAAGTGAAAGGTACAAAAGGTTGGTTTTTAGCCATCTTGTAATGTATACTATGAGTATTATAGGTTTAAATTAGTATGAAATTATACTTATTAAACAACAAATCTCTTGAATAAGGATGAGTATTCACAAACCTAAACCTTTTGATAGAATACAAAGGCAATCACACAAAATCAAAGGGTACAGTTTTAGCAATAGACTTAGTGGTCACCTTTGGCATGGAAATTAGGGACTAATCATCAAAAAAAGAGTTGAAAAATTTATTGGAATCTACAAGTACTAAATGTATATGTCTTTTTAGGTAAAATTATGCCAAGACTAGATCCAATCTAAGACAATGTTTTAGGACTTAAAATCCCTCTAGGTGTGCCAAAAACTATTGTAACTTGGATTTGCACCCTTTGAGAAGATGCCTAGATATCCTAATCCAAGTGGAATAATGGAAACATCTCTCTTGTTTTGGGTAAAAATTTCATGAGATGAATCTCTAGAAGGGCTAGTTCTCTTGATGTGCTCTTTGAAGTAATTTCTTGCCTATCAACATTAGATGAAAAGGGATAAGAAAACAAATAAAAATCTAAAAAAAGTGATGCAAAAATATTATATTTCCTCCTATTGATTAAAATTTTACTACTTAGAGTCGAACAAGGCTTCTTTCAAACAAAACTCATAATTTAAGTTGTATTATCACATCAATATTTCATAAGTTAGGTTCAATAAGGTATTTTGATAATTAAGAGAGTAATTAATTGTTCCTTTGTGGAATATATTCATGAACCAATTTTAAGACACTTATACACTTATAAAATAACACTAACAAAGACCTGTAACAATTACTCTTCTACACACTTGGTGAACAATCAAGGATAATATGATAGAAAAGATCATCTTCTACTAGACAAGACCAATAATATTGCAATAAAAATAAATTGTACAACACGTAAGTATGAAAAATCACTTGTTTATTTATTAAATATTCATTCAATTAAAAAATTGGCTAGGGTTTCATCATCAACCAATGGAGGATACTAAAAAGAGTCAATATTTATAGCCTTTGAGAGAAGAGCAAGACAAATGAAGTCCAAAGGTCACTTGGAAAATTTTAAATCTAAGAAAAGAGGTTAAAATTACATGATAAAAATATATGGGATGAACCATGCAATTTTAGGAGGACCAAGTGTCCATACAAGTCAGGAAACTTATGAAAATTGGCATAAAACTCCTAATCTTGGCTTTAAAAACTACATTCATCATTTGAACCTATTTTATCATCCCACCACTAACTAGGGATAGGTATTATGATTGGGATAATATTTAAGGCCTTTATACATGTGTCTCGATTCATTAGTTTCATTATTACTCATCTATAAACTCTTGGAAGGAAGCCATCATTGTCTATAGTCTAAAAAACTTCTTTTTTTAGTCACCCCTCATACTTGGCCTAAAAAATTCATTTAGTTTTCCATGAAAATACATGAGATGGAGTTAATGACACATATAAATACCCTCCATGGACTTAGAGGCATCAATCATGCTTTAAAAAAAGCTCACACTTGGATTTTTCACCCTTTTCACTCTTGTGTCCACTATGCCAGTTTTGACTAGATGAAAGGAGAGCTATTATTTGAAAAATTATAAGTTTTACCTTAGAAATAAATGACCATATGGAATTATAATAAGTATAAATATTTCCTCCAAAATTTATTTCATCTTTTGAAACCTCCTAGAACCTAAAAAACACAAAAAATTGTCAAAAATACACTATTTTACATGTTCATATAATTTCATACAACTCATCTATATTGGAGGAATATTTTATGAGTCATATAAAATTTATAATATATTCCATTGTAAAAATATGTCATTTGGATATCTCTCCAAGCTTTTTTTCTCCATCGGGTCCTAGCTGAGGGTTTAATAAGGTTTTAGGTAGTTTTTGTCTTAAGCTTTGTTAAAAATGATTTGATGTTGGATCTACCATTAAATTCCCAAAAATTTATACCAAGGGGACCTGATAACCTCTACCAATTCCTTTTTTTCCCATGTAAATCCTTATAAAATATATGAGTATTTGAAAACACTTCTTCGAACTTATTTCTACCATTTTTGCATGTTTGGGCTCTTTCTAGGATAAAATGGTTTTATTTTAGGTTACTATAAATAATATGAGATCAAAAATTTCTATATTCACCTCCCTAACATTCCCAAATCATCTATATAGTCCACCAAGAGTTAGAAATGAACATGGACCTTTAATTGGTTCTAGGTCCCCTCAAAGCCTAATAGGTCTAATAGGCACCTTGCTGGCTTTGGATATTAGTACTGATATTTCATGGTTATGTTAGTTTATTATGAATTTTTAAATCCCATTTGAGCTTAAAAATTCACTACATAATCCTCCAAGAACTCTTCTTCATCTTTTTCTCCTACTTCACCAACTAGGCTTAGTGAAAGATGCCTAGTTTAACTATGTATATGGGTAATTTAGTCACCTTGAGGAGTATGATCCTGATATAGTGATTCCATATCATATATTAACCTTTATTTAACATACAAACATGTTTATATAGGTTCCAAAAGCTTTATATCAATCCCTTTACCCATTTTTCACTCACTAGCTCACTTTGCCAAAGCCTAATTTTCCTAGACTGGCTGACCTCTGAGACAAAATAGTGAGATATATGCCTCATCCCCATGGAAAATTGAATATTTTTGGAGTTTTTAAAATTAATTATTATTATTTTTTACTATATTTTTTATCTTTATTCCATGGTTTAGGTGTCTAACCAACTCCAAATGCCCCAAAATGCCTCTAAAAAGCCCATTTTCTTGCATTTTCCTCAATCCTTCCTAAGAGTGACCTCTCCAAGATAATACAATGCCTATAGGTTAATTTAACATGTTTTAAATATCTAATTAATTTTATTGGAGCTTTTTATTCACCCCAATACATTTCTTCTCTTTGAATTCCTCATGTTCATCTATTGGGCCAAGTGGTTTCCTCACTCATTGTATGAATTGATAACCCCTTAGCCAAGTAAGGAAGGTAGATGGCCATATTGGAGGAGTATTTGGATTATGTAAAAACATTTTAAATAGTAATAATCACTTTTAATTTCTTCTAACCCATACCCATCTCTTTGGCTAGTTTATGTATTACCCTACCTTCACTAGCATGTATAATATTGTAGGTGCAATACAAGGATTTTGGGGCCCATATAAGCTTATTTTACTTTTTTTTGTATATTATGAAGTCATAGGCATCTAAATTGATATGTTCACACATTAATTGACTAATTATGATCTTCCAATTAACCCTACCAATGCACCTTTACCCTTCAAAATTGAGTTTACTATCTATTGACTAGGACACATGATTTTTAGGGTATATTGTAGGTTTCATGAGATTCTTTGGGGCTTGGTTATAGTGTGAGAGGACTCATAAATATACCATGATAAAAAGAGAAATTTTATACCTTCCCATGCATTATTTCACCTTATAAAATCTCAAAATTGAATTTTCCCCTACCATGACTGAGACACAATGTTTACCCCTACTTGTAAGTGTATATTTGGCCTTATCCATTAGGTCATGGTGCTTATAGTTCTCCTTGAAACTTCTCTGAGGTCACACACCATGTGTAATAATCTTTGGTTTAATTAGTATGTTCCATGTAAGGATAAACTATGTTATTTTTGTATTGAGACACCCCTGGCCTTAAGACCCTTATGTAGGTGTACATTCCCTACCCTTAAGGACACTTGTAGGTAGTCATAGGGGTTGTATAGGAGTTTTAACTTATTTTTTTCTTACCTTAATTTTATTTTAAATCATCCCATTAGTATATCCATCCTATTTAATAGGTTTTTATCACTATTTCTCCTTAGGGAGATAAAATACCATTCAAGCATCAAACTTATAGATTTCAATGGAGCATTTTAGTGCTTTTTAAGCAACTTTGAAGGTTAAAAACTCCCACCTTGTATTGACATTTTGAAAACAATTATTGGAAGATATATTTTATATGTTAGGGAGTATAGGATTAACTTAGAGAGATGCCTTGGAACACCATTAAATCATGTTTTAAGATATTCACAAGAAGTCCCTTGACCTCTATTTTGCCATTTTAGGGAAAACTTCCCTAAACTCAGTCCTTTGTCTTCAAATATGATTCCACACTTCCTATTTCTCTTTAGAAACTTTATATGAGATTTTTCTATCCCAAATACCATACCAAAACCTTAATTATGTGTCCAATTATTTCATCCTCTCCATGAAATAATTTTATTAACCTGCTCAACCACCTATAGCTCGATGCTTTGGTACACCAACAATGAGCTAGATATGAATAATATGGAACTTTATATGAAATTAAAACTTATATTATTCCATATTTTACCCTTTTACACCTCATTATGACATCAACAAGGCCATGTAGGTGTGCATTAGGATGTTTTATACAAACAAGGCACAAACTTAGGCAAGAACATGTTAGGGAAAAGCTTCAAAACCACTCAAATTCATTTGTTAACCTTAAGTATATGGGATAAATAAATAAAACCCTAAAATTAGCTTAAATACACCCTCTCCAACATGAAAATCACTTGCATATACGTGGAATAGAGCAATCAAGAGCATCAAATGACTATTTTAGCAAGGTGGATGAACTTGTAACCATACTTGCACCTTCCCCAAACATCTAAATGGACTCTTTTAAACTCTTGATGGACTGAAAAACTAAAATAACCTAATTATCATCCCATGAACAAGTTAATCAAGCTTTTATAGGTGACTAAAAGTGAAGTTAAGCATGAAGTTGATAATGAAGGAAGACAAGCTTGTAAGGTGTTCAAAAGATCACATGGTGAAATAAAAACATATAATGAGGTGGTAATATGACCATTATATCTATAAAAAAACTATTTACCAACTTCATGAGACCCATACAAGATAAAAAATACAATAAATAAGAACTTCAATTGAGACTGCATATGGTGACACCTTCTTGTAGCATGGAGTAATTTTCTCATCTATAAATTATTAAACATGAAGATAATAATGTATACAATATTATAATAAATAAAAAATCCTATAGATCCAACATCACCAATTGGTTCCTATGGATCTGACCAAAATAGAGAAAAACCTATAGGGTGCATGAAACAGCTACTAGAAAATTATAGTCAACTTCATGAGGATGGTTCATGAAGCACATGACACAATTATTAAAAATATTTATATTTAAATAAATTTATCTAAGTTTAACATAACCTCCTAAAAAATTTTGACTTGAAACATATTTAGTTGTCTGTACTGAGCAAAAATGTAAAAGTCACTTTTATGTGTCTAGGAAACCAAGAAAGTTGTACAATAGTTTTGGCCCCAAAATGGAAATTATAGATAAAAAATATATAAATTAGTTTTATGAAGATGAATATGCCATATAATATCTTATCCCATGTGACACACTTCCCCATGGGTCGTATAAGTGCCATTTGCTCTCTTTTTTAGCTAGTTTCTATAATTTTAGTTAAACTAATTGAAATATTCTGATGTAAATAACATACCTGATAGTTATACTAACCTATTATATATTTTAAATGAAAATAATACACCTAGGCACCTTGGGAACCATGCCACTTTCATTAATGACCCTTAAAAGCACATAAAATGAACCAAATTGACAAATAAGCTAATGAAACTATGAATAAGGCTAGAAGTGCATTAGATAAAATCAAATAACATGTAATACACCCCATGAAAATAAATTAGACCCCCACTAAAAAATATATATGTTATACTTTTACTTAAGGGTGCCCCAATTTGACCTAAAAGTCAAACTTGGTCAATATTTCCTATTGACCAAAGATTATATTTACCCTCCCTACCTAACCCATTCGACCTTGGTTCCATTCCTTTGGTTATTTGGTTACCTTCAGTGAGAGGATTCAGATTAAGTTTACATAACTGATTCAATATTCTAGATCGAGGCCTTATTTTAGATCAATATGACATTGGTTTGGTAGTTACATCCTTCATTTCTTGTTTCATTTTATTTTAGGTATTATAATTAGTTTTCTATTTTGTGCTACTAATTATAACCACCTTTGGGAAAATTAGTATCATTAAACTATGTCATTATTTCCTAATTATAACCACCTATGGGAAAATTAAGAATAACACCTTTATTATTCCCTTGAAGTCTCACCTTAAATTACTATGTCATACTATTCCATTTACCTAATTTGAGAAATTGTTACTACCTAGTCAAATTTCACTATTGTAAGGCATAAATACCATCACTTGAGGTCCTATTAGGACTATGTAGGTAGGGATTGATTCATGTTGAGTTTAGCTCAGTCACCATTTTTCCATGCTTGCCATTTTATGAGAAATTTAAGTTTGAACACTCTCACCATTTTGTGAGTTGGTCCATTTAGTATCTCGTCATTCTCAAATGAGTTGAGATACTTTGAAAATTCTAAAAAAAATTGAAAATAATCTAAAAAATCTTAAAAATCACCAAATCAACCACTTCTTGTCCTTGAGGATTATGGGACTCCTAGCTAATTCATAATAAACCACTTATCTTTTAGTTTTCCATCCTTGAAATCCCCTAATCCTTACTCTCTCACCATTTTACGATTTTCTATCATACACATTCAACTTTGATACATTAATGACTGCTAAGATTCATCTCACGCTCTCGCCATTTTAAAAGACCATTCCCATATTCCTCTACCTAATAAATCATGTTTTCTTAATCATCATTTTTATTCTATCACATCTCTTGGGAGAATTACATTTGACCTAAAATTTATGTTAGATCTTGCATCCATGGAACTATGTAGACATTATCCACTTGCCTAGATAATCTAGAGTTAGCTCAGCTACCCCTTCTTTTCCTTTTATTCCCCCCATTTTTTAAATTTATCATTGCTTCCCTATAGCCTACGGGCAACCTTGTGTCATTTTTAATTGTCCTTTATTTTTGCTAATGTTGTAATTAACCATTGTTTTTCCTTATATCATTTTGTTCTTGTTGTTTTATTCTATCTTTCTCTTCTATTTCTTGGTGTTTTTTCTTTATGTTTGTTTGTTTGCTTGCTTGCTTATTTTTTTAATTTATTTGTTATGCCTTAACTTTGTATATCTACATTCACTGGGTAATTCATTACACATTATACTTAAGTCCATTCATATTCATATTTTAGCATTGTCATCATTGTTTTTTATCATTGGTGCATTGTTTTTGAATGTTTATTGGATCATGTGTCAGTATTTATGCATGTTTTGGCTAATTTCTCATGATTTTATATATCATGATGCCTACCATCACATGATACAATAAAAATTATCTTGAGTAATATTACAAGCAATGAGGCCATGGTACTTCTCCTTGGCACCTAAAATATTCTCAATATACCCAAATCATTCCCTAAATATATTAATTAAATCATGAAATAATTTTAATCATTGATAGTTAAGATGTGCGTATCCATACTATAAGGTTTCCCAACTTCATCTTACTCCTATATATTGTCTTACTCTTACTATGTGAGTATGGATTCTACACATAATCCCCCTATTCTAATTTTCTATATTACTCCCATCATTCTGCCAATGATTATAACTGCCTTTGGGTAAATCATTGCGTAGTATCCCACATATACTACCAATGATTATAACCACCTTTGGGTAAATTATTGTGTTTTGATCCACACTATTGTGCCAATGATTATAACCTCCTATGGTAAAATCATTGTGTTCAATCTATCTAGGTGTTAATGATTATAACCATCTTTAGGAAAATCATTCTCTTATTATCCCTATCCTTTGGATAATGACTATAACCACCTATGGAAAAATCATTACCTTTTTATCTTTTTATGCTAATGATTATAAATACCTTTGGGTAAATCATCCTTTTAATCTACCCAATCAAGGTAGCTTATTGTGCCACTAATTATAACTACCTATGGACAAATCAATCTTTTCCACCCCCTTTTACTTTTGTAGGTTTGATCATTTTCCTTCTTTTGAGGGATAGATCATCAATATTCTTTGTCAAATGCTCCCTTGAGGGGGTGTCCGGAGCTCATCAATTTCCTATTGGAGAATTAGGCATCCAAGACCTTTTAATTATTTGAGAATATGTTACTATTCTTATAGCTTGCAATACCTTCCCAAATAGGGGGAAACTATAGACATCCAATTCTAGCCATAACTACCTTATGACCAGACATCAGATTGATTCCTAACAACTATTGCAAATTAAGCCTAAGAATCACCAAACATCCCAATTTTGGCCATGCATCATTCATCAATGATCAAATTCATGTTGAGACATCCCTATTTGGGATACTATCCCGTATATAATAATAACCTCTCATAGATTCACCCCTAATCATCTTGTAGCATAACAACTATTAGTTTGGCCTATAGACCCATTAAGAGCAACACTTGATCAAATCTTGAAAGACAAAATTCTAATCAAATTGAACCATCTAATTAAATAATATTAAATTATTAGTTAAATTATCCATTTTTAATTAATGAATATCTAAAAATGGGAATTCCAAAATTCAAAATATTAAGCCTTTTCATCATTGCCTTTATGAGTTGTCAAGCTCTTCCAAAATATCCTAAAATATATAATTTGAGAGCCATGAATATTAATTTAAAATAATAATTACATGACAAATTTCAACTCAATTGAAGTTATTATCAACTCAGATAGGTTTATTTTGAACCCATTTCATGTTTAAACTCAACCTTAACTCACCTTAGGTGAGAGTTAATTCTTGAGGCTATAAAAATAAGACCATGCCTATTGATTTCTAAGTTATCTTAATGTAAAGTTATTATGCCTAAATGTATTCAAATAATTTTATAGTTTAGTGTTATAATGCCAATTTGGAGAGAGAATATTCATGCAAGTAGTATTATCATTCCCAAATCATAAGCCAAACAATTAAGTCAAGATGACAAGGAGAGGAGTAAAATAAGCTTCATTGTCAAAGACTTCTTGATGTACAAGCTGGGAAAGCCACTTATAAAATCCCTTTGGAGATCTAAAGAAGGTAAAAGAAGGATTTATTTTATGTTTTAGTTGTGTTTTCATATGCATGATTGTTACCTATGCTCTCCCTAGTGTCTAGTCTAAAGGTGTATGAATTTTTAATGTGTTAATCTAATTTGTTTTATTGGACTAACACAAGACTAACCTCTCCTCTACGTATTCCTTATTCACACTACCCAAGATCAAATTGTAAGATAGGTTGAGGTCTAACACATGTCAAAGTATATCATGGGTCAAAGCTTAATGATAATTGATAAGTTGATGGTGCCTTGTGATTCCCATTCTTCATTGTCATAGGACTTGATAGTGATTATTTTCACTATAGATCAATTGTTGTATATCCAAGATGCTTGATTAGATTTAAAGACATAATATTTAGGTCTGATCTATTGTTGATGAGGACATGTTTCATTTTATGTCATGTGATGACAACTTACATGTATAATGGATTATTATGGAGAGGGAAAAAGAATGATATATCACTTTGGTTAAAGGTCAATTATTCGATTGGGGCTATATGTTCAACCAAAGCTTAGAATTTGTTAGGAGTTATGTCATTTGGAACTTGGATTAGCCTAAGAACTCTATCAAGATGTTCTTAAGGATAGTATATGTTTGCAACAAATCTAAACTGGAGATTTGCATTGGCATCTTTTAAATTTGTTTAGCAATTCCAAATGTATTTTCCTTCAAAATGGTATATGGCTTGTTCTTAGCTAGGATAGTGGGTTGGATTGGTTCATTGGCAGGTGGTTGTGGGTTGGGAATGGTAATATTTGATTATCAAGTTATAATTGTATAATCAGTATTAGATAAAACACTGTTGTTCCTATAAAATGATGGTGGATGGGGCCCATATAAGATAATTCTTGATTGCCAGTGCACTTTTTTATGGTCATGGGGTAATGATGAGTTATCATTATAAGGTCTTAAAATATTAATCTTTAGTTATTGGTGTGATTTTCTGTGGTCCCAGGTTAAGGAAAGATTATTGGTATAAGTGGATTGATTGGAATTGTTTAGAAATGGTCCTATTCTATTATAACTTGGTCTTGGATTGATGGTGATGGTGGAAAAATGACCTCCTATAATATGACCTACAACTTTGGTTTAGCCATATACAACTACATGTTAACTTTATTGTGTATTAGAATCATTCTAGCCTTTGTTCCTTCCATTCAGTTGATGTTATTATTGTTGTTGTGACTATTGATACTATTTTTTTTGTCATCATGACTATTAGTTGTTATTGTTATGTTGTAGAAAAAGGTTTTGGTAGATACCTAGGTTTTGATTGGATGTAAATGTTCAATTATCCAATGTAATGTCCCCATTTTCTAACATATTTTCAATGAGGTGTTTGATTTTTGCACAACAACATATATTATGTCCATGAACACAATGATATTCATAGAATTAATTCTCTCTATATCAATCCAGATATGAAATACCCTTAGGATAATGATTCATAATTGGCCAACTAATCATATTATCTATGTATAACTTGAAAAACATAGATTCTATAGTCTCTCTAAGATCATTAAGGACTCAAATAGTAAGGACATTTATTTTTGGAGGAGGGGTATGCAAAGGTAGTGGTTTTTGTGTTTGTGAAGTAGGTCTAAATCACTATAAATATCATACTTGCTAAATGGGTTATTGATGATGAGTAATTTGCATTTACAACATAGTTTGAGTAGATATTGTTTACCCTATTTAGATATGTCATGACTCCTAAATTTCCAAAAACATTCTTGTTGTAATTGAATTGATTTTATTTTTCATAATTACTAGCTTGGGCTAGTGTCAACACTTATGCTTGGACTTGGTTTTGGTTCTGATTTTGATCTATTCCTTAGTTTTGGTTTTGATTTTAATTTAATAAAGTTAACTTAATAATTCCTTTATTAATAAGGTCCTTTTAAATTAGAAAACCTTTGTCAATGATCTCTTTGATATTATGTACACATTGAAGCTCTAGATGATATGATATCTCATTGTGTAAATTTTTAGTAAACACAATGACCAATTTTTTATCTAATAAGCTGTGAGTGAAATGACTAGCAAGTGCTCTCCATCTCTATAGATAACTTACAAAGATTTAAATAGATTTATAGCTGGCTTGAGTCAAATCTATTAATGAAATCTCATGTTTGATATTTTAGGAGAAATGTTACACAAATTTGTATTAAAGGTCATCAAAATTAGATACAAAATTCCTTGGAAATTTTAAGAACCACTCCAAAGCCTATCCTTCTACATTTAAAGGAAATAAAAGTAAGAGGTATATTTCACTATAATACATTAAATGGAAAGCAACAAATAATTATGTCAAATGGGCTGTAGGGTCTCCTTTATCCTTGTATTTATCAAGTTTTGGTGGTTTGTACCCTAGAAGAAATCATATCTATATATACTTCATGTTGAATGTGTACAAACACATATCATCCAAATTGAAATTATTGGTCTATTTCCTCACTTGAATGGTAGTAATTGCATCCTTCATTTATTTTAGTTATTGTGCCAAGAAACTAGATGGAACATTGGTCTAAGGTGGAGGTTGGGTGGTTAAAGTTGGATTACCTTGACTAGGGCATAATGGAGGAATGGTTTTTTGTCAAATGTTGGTTTGATGAGTGAACTAACCAGGAATATGCATTCACAAATTAGGATATAGTTTTTGAAATTGCACATGTTGTTATGTGATATTCTATTTTAGATTTAGTATATAAGCCTAAGTTTGAGGTAATTATAACTATGATGTAAGGATATGGATCTAGGTAAAGTACTATTCTTGATAAGATTGAGTAGGGACTTATTATTAACTAGTCAAACCTAGCTAAATAAGGTGAACTTGTTGTAGACTAAAGCCCTACCATTGGATTTGTGTAACTTTTTGAATGAAAGGTAACTATTTCCTAATTATTACTTATGGGACAAGAGTACCTCTTGGTTGCATGAACATCTATTATGAACTAGATATTTTCTAGATGTTTGGTATCTTCCTTTGACTAATAGACATACGTTGTTGATTAGAAAATGTTTATGATTATAAAGGCATATTGGTTTATGACTGTTGAGGTATACTTATCACTACCTAATAAGGTGGAGCATTTTTTCCCCCTATTGAGGTGGAATAATATTTTACCTCTATTATGATGGAATATTAGATTATGCCTATTATTGTGGAATGTTAGTCATCACTTTTATGGTGTAGTATTCATCACACTTTGTTGAGGTAAGGCACTAGTTGGTGCTTGATTACTTAACCCTTATGGTTGTGCACTTGATGAAATAGTTGGTTGGGGATTAGAGGTAACTTGTTATCATTGGGACATATGAGTTACTGCCCTATACTATTGTGAACTACTCATGGTGTTAATTAAAAGAATTAATTGTAGACTAGTTGTTGGTGTAGTTAAACCATTTTTTCATGGATTAGATGAGCATATTATTCTGCATAGAATTAGTAGACACTTATTTAATAGTAGTCAAATTTTACATGTCACCAACTAAATTGATTTGTACAAATGGTTCTATACCCAAATTTTATTGACCTGTTAATTCAATTAATACCCCTTTTAAAGGAGATATCTCGATGAGTGGAGTGTTTGACATGGTCATGTTATTAAATTTATGTGTTATCTTTAAATAGGTTTGATATGCTATTTTAATTTATATAAAGTGGTCCTCCATGAGGCCATTTATTATGATAATCATATGTGGGTCTTGATACAACATCAACATAAGTGCTTAAGGATTTCTAGTAAAGGCATGTTCAATGGTTTGGTTATAAGGTATGTTATGAGGTACTCTAACTATTCTAGGAAAATTGTTGTGGGGGAAGTCTACTAGAAACCTAGCCCCTACCTCCATGGCTTTGACTAAATCTTCATCCTTATTTTCAAGAAAGTGACAATAAAAAAATAAGGATCATATGTCGATGGCATAATAATTTAATATGGTTATTAGTGAATTTGTTCTACAATTAATGATACTCTAGCAAGATACTACATTATTTTCTCTTTGTCTTATTCCAAGTATGTAGCTGTGTTAACCAAATAGTGGGCTAATGGATCTTGGATTTGTACCCTAGATTGATCGGTGTAAGGAGGATAAGGATCCATCTCATAAATTACATCATCATCATAGGGGTCTTGAACAAAGTCATCTTATGTGACCACATTATCATAACCTAGATTGTACATGGCTTCACTATAAGTGTAATGAGACATATCCAACTCAATGATGAATATTTTACAAAAAAGGCCTAAAATTATATAAACTCTTAAAAATAATGTCTAAAAGATAAATGGTTTAAACTTGGTCTAACTTGGTCTAAAGGTTGAGTTGTATCTTCAAAAAGGTCTATGTTAAAACTTGGTCTAAAATAGTTTAATGTCAAATGTATAACATCAAATGTCTTAATAAAATGGTCAAGTAGATGAAATACAAATGAATACCAAAATTTAGGTAGAAAATGTTTCAAAAATGTCTAAACTAGTTCTAAAATAACAAAGGTTACTAGATCTTTTGGAAAATAGGCCACAAAATCTAGGCTCAAAATAGGTTTTGCTAGGTATTTTGGAAAACAAGCCACAAAATCTAGACTTTAAATAAAATGAGGTATAAAAGGCAAGATATTTAATCTAACAAATTTTAAACACTTTGACACAAACTAGGGATTCATATTTAAACACACACTTGATCATTTGGCAAAAGACATGAAGCATTAGGCATATGAAAGATAGACCACTTTCCCAAATTTAAGTACAAAAATAGTATTGAAATTTGAGTAAGAAATTAATCTAAGTTACGTAGACCAAAAGTGACATATCAATGCCTAGGCCAAAATTAAACAAGTCATAGGTAGAAACCAATTAATGTTTAGATCTGAACTGGTCAAAGCTACTTTCAAACTTAACTTAGAAGACTAGGCTTTTCAAAATAGACAACAAGCTAGACAAGAATGATCGACATGATGACACTAGGCATAAATCCAAAAAGCACACATGGTTTTCAAAATTGTAATTTGGACACAAGGAAATAAGTATTTAAAATGATTCAAGCAACTTAATGATGTTATAATGCTTCAAAACTCTAAGGCAAAAGATGTGGAATTAATTGGGTAATGTAATGACACCTTTTTCAAATAGGTGACACACATAAATAAAGGTTTTGATAAACAACTAATAAAAAGGTGTGATGTAAAATGGACATCATAACTCCTCTTTAAACCAAGGATTTATGTACAAATAAAACTCATTTTGGATGTGGTATGATAAATAAATATTTTTTACTCAAGACCATGTAAGTAAAAAATACCAAACAACAAAAATGCCTAAGTGTAGAGTCTTAAATCCTAAAACTAACAAGGTTACATCATACTATCAAATTTCATCTATATAATTTCTCTTGAGAGGATTTTAAATTTTTAATCCAAAAAGTAAAAGTGAATGAAAATTAGGATTTTTAGGCCCCCTCTTCTCTCAAGAGTTTGTACAATAACATGTAACTTTGGGTTACTCTCCCTGCATCAACAATATGTTTATGGCATATGGGGTTATCTAAAACTATTCATTTTAATTCATTTCTAGATGGTACCATATGTGTGGAAAACACTAGGGCACAATCATGTCATTTGGATCTACATCAACTAACTTTTTGCAAAAAGGTGTTGTCCTTTTTACAACCACTACATCTATCAATTGTTTAGTGTATTGTGATGTCTAAGTTGAACCTATATTCTAAGGCTGATTACCACTAATGGAGCTTGTTTTAACTACTAAAAACAAAAATCTTAGTGAGTCACCTTCAATTGATATAACTCACTATGTAGTGGGGTTGAAGCCATGCTAGGAGATGAATTCTAGGGTCAATGCTTCCTTAGAGAACTTGTGAGGAGGCTATGAACTCTCACCCACAAGCCAAAATGCATAAAATAAAGTCAAGTGGAAGGACTTTAGGGTCATTTTGGGTCACCTAATTCATACAAATTTTGGGGAAGGCCTTAGCAACTTTCCTTCTATACTTTTGGACTAAAATGATAAAATGCAAAGAGTGAATGTTTTTTATCACCCAAGTTACCTAAAGGGGATAGGGGAGAGCATACATACGAAACTCATTTTGTTAAAAAAAACACTTTCAATAAACAATCATAATAATGAAACTCTTAAGATTATGTAACTAATTTTAAAGTTAATTTTTATAACACATAAATAAATAAAATGTGTTATGAAGTTTGAGCCCCTTGACATTTGTTGTTTGATAATTGCAAAAAATTCAAAAATAACTAAGAGATGAAAACAACTAAGTAAATTTTAAGCACCAAATACAATGTGTGTAAGATTTAACCATGCTTAAATTTTTCTCTTTCTACCTCAAGACCTACAAATTGTTCGAGGGTTTGCCTTCTTAGAAGCCAAAAATCAAATGAGAAAACAACATTTCAAATTTATCTCTCAAGATTTCTAGTTTTTTTATCTCAAAGACCAATTATACCAATCCAAAAAAATCAGTGTTGGTTATATAAATCATTGTCAATCAAGTAAATAATTTATGTTTCTTATAAAACCCATAAAAATAGAGTTTATTTTGAGGTAAAAATGATTAGTAAATGATCTTAAAATCTAAAAAACTCATGGATTTTGTAATAAATGGGTTATACAATCAATATGAAAGTCATCAAACACATAATAAAGGCAAGAAAAATCAAGAAAACCCATTTTTAGCCATGTTCCATGTCATGTTCTATTTTTTAATTAGAGATTGTGGTTAATTCCTATAATCAATGCTGAACTAAAAAGTTAGCATCAATCCTTACAATATGTGACTTGATAAAAATAAAATGACATAAAAAATGAATCTAAAACTTGAAACTTGAATATTTTTATGCATCTATTAGAAAAATTAAAACCAACATATCAACCTCCTTGGCCATATGGGATGCTTGGTCCCATGGGGTGTGCCATTTTGTGAAAAATAAATATGTAAAGGGGAGGTTAGTCTTGTGTTAGTCTAATAAAACAAATAAAAATATCACACTAAAATCCTAACACCTCTAGCCTAGACACTAGAAAGAGTATAGGTAAAAAGGAATCATATGAAAACACAACTAAAACATAAAATAAAACACTCTTTTACCATCCTTAGAATTCTAAATGTCTTGTTGAAGTGGTTTGCTCAGCTTGTGCATGAAGAAACCTTCATCAATGGAGCTTTGTTGGCTTCAACTTTCCTTAACACCTTGGCTTGGTTGATTGGATTAATATTTGAGCATAGTAACACTACTTGCAATAATTATTTTCATCCATTTGATCATTATAACACTAAATTACCAAATCTTTGAAGGAATTTAGGCATAATAACTTTACACTAAGAGAGATTAAAAACAATGGGCATGGCTTTGTATTTATATCCTCAAGAATTAAATCTCACCCAAGGTGAGTTAAGGTTGAGTTTAAACATGGAATAGGTTCAAACTAACCTAGGTGAGTTTAGACTAACTCCAGTTGAGTTAAAAATTGTCATGTAATTATAAATTTTAATTACTAGTCACGTTTCTCAAATTAAATATTTTGGGATATTTTGGAAGAGCTTGATAACTCATAAACGCATTGATGAAAAGGCTTAATATTTTGATTTTTGGAATTTAAAATTTTAGATATTCATTAATTGAAAAAACTAAGCATTTAATTTTTTATTATATGATTCGATTTGATTAGATTTTTTTCTCTTTTAATATTTGATCAAGTGCCCCACTTAATGGGTTCACAGGCCAAAATGGTAATTTTTATGTCGTAAGGTGATTAGGGATGAATCTATGAAAGGTTATTATTCCATATAGGATAGTATCCCAAATAGGGATACCTCAACATTTTTTTAAGCATTGATGAATGATGCATGAATAAATTTAAGATGTTCAATGATTCTTAAGCTTAATTTGCAATGGTTGGTAGGAATCAGTATGAAGTCTAGTCAAAAGCCGATTGTGGCTAGAATTGAGTGTCAACATATTATAGCTTATGAGTCTATAAATTTAGATCCATATGAGATAAATTATGCTCCACATGATCTAGAATTGGTTTTAATAGTTCATGTCTTATAAGTTTAGATGCATTATCTATTGGGAAAAGCATTTGAGCTCAACACTAATAATTTGGGGTTCAAATATATCTTCACCCAACCTAACCTAAATTCATGTTAAAGTTATTATTAGATTATGATTTTGACATTAGCTACATTAAAGGCAAGGAAAATAGGATTATGGATGCCCTTAGTCATCAAAGGTATTTAATAGTTTTGGCTACTATTATGAGTACCTTTCATGATCAAGTGGTCAAATTTTGTCCAAGAAATTAATTTTATGAATAGGCAAAGTTAGCATTGGCTCAAAATTATCAAGACCCTATGTATGAAGGATTCAAATTAGAAGATGATGGTTTTTTGAGGTATAAATAAAGGAATTATATACCAAAAAGAGAGAATTTAATAATTATATTACTTAAATAACTTCATAATGCTCCTTATTCAAGCCATTCAGGTGTAATTAAGCTCTTAGTAAAACTAAGGCCATTATATTTATAGAAAATAATTAAGAAAGATGAAACATATTTTGTTTCTCAATGTTCAAAATGTTAAGAAGGTAATACTAAGAATTTGCATCTTAATGGGTTGTTATACCCACATACTATACCAAAATGGAAGTGGTAGATCATTAGTATGAACTTTGTCCAAGGGTTGTCAATGTCTCAAAATAGACATGATAGGATTTTGGTGGTTATTGATAAACTCATCAAGGTAGTCCACTTCATTCCTAGTAATATTTTCGATGATGCACCTATACTTTCAAATAGATTATAAAAGAAGTGTATCAATTACATGGATTTATAAAAAATATTATTCCATATAGGGACCCAAAAATGACTTCTATAATTTGGTTGACTCTCAATTCAACATTGGGTACTAAGTTAAAATTTAGTACAATCTACCATTTGAAAATATATGGACAAATAGAAAGGCTGAATAAGGTTTTATAAGATATTATAAATATGTATTGCATGGACCAATAGTACAAGTGGGAATAATATCTTCCATTGGTTGAGTTTTCCTACAACTCATACCAACTAGTGCTAAAAATGGCTTTGTTTGAGGAATTATATGGAAGGTGTAGAACACCAATCAGCTAGTATAGATTAGAAGATAGGGTAGTCCTTATTCTATATATGCTTCTTGAAATGGAAGAGTAGGTTAAGTTAATAAGGCAAAGTTTGGTTGAATCCAATGATATACAAAAGAGTTGAATTGAGCTATAAAGAATATAAAGATAATTTTCAATTGGAGAAAATGTATTTTTGAGAGTAAAACCATAAAAAATATGAATAAAATCTATAAAATTAGCCAAATTATCTCCTAGATATGTGGGAGCCTTCGAGGTCTTAGAATATATCAATCATGTGGCATGAAATCTTTATTTATCACTATATTTAGCAATCATTCATAATATTTTTCATCTATCCTATATATAAAAAAGATGTTATTGATCCTTCTCATGTGTTGGATTGGAATGCTTTATAGGTTCTATATCCTATGGTGGTCACAATATAACCATTCAAAATAATTGATACTCACAAAATTAGTTTGCATAACATAAAAGTGTCATAATGCAAGGTCTAGTGGGACCAATAATCTAAAGATAGTAATACTTGGGAAGATTATGAAGAATTTCTTAGGTCATTTCCTCTTTTTTCTTAGTAAGTTTTTCTATATTATGTTTAGTTTTTGCTAAACACTATTTTATTTCAAAACTTTTTGTGAAATAAATGTCATCGAGATGATGACCAGCTTTAGGGGGAAGGTTGTTACATCTTTATTTTACTCAAGACTTGTTGATCTATTTGTTACTAATTTTTTGGTTAGTTATCAGTTTAATTGATGTGTTAAGTAACTAGATTAGCAGTATGTTACTTATGAAAAATGTTTATTATTTGTGATCATGATAGCTAACTAGTAGTTAATTGTTTATATTTCATAGTAGTTTATTAGTATTATTTCATGATATGATATAACTACTATTCATTTGCACTAAGGTGGATGCATGATGGAGTCCACCCTACTAACTATTATTGCGGGAGGGTATCATTAGAGACAATGGTGTAGATGGAGACAATTGGGGGATGAGGGAATGAGATGAGAAGCTTACTCACACCATATAAAATAGATTTTTTTTAAATTAATTATTGGTTGGTTAATATTGATTTTAGCATGATGCATTATATTATTAACATATTTTCTTATTTGTTATGAATGATTATCTTGTGCATATTGATTTAATCCTTGTAGTGTGTTTGCATTTATAATATCATATGATGGTTGAGATTATGGTATGTTATTTTACTCCATTATCTATGATTGTGTACCATATGGGTCAAATGAGTGTGACATGTTTTTATAGAGGTAAATTAAAATGTTTTTCTTGGTTTAATTCATTTATATATTCATAGTAACTTGTGCTCTAAAGTCCTTGTATGATCTTACTATGATACAAAGTCTAATTCCACCATCTTGAAGATGTTTGCATTTCTTTTTGTAAATATCTAGTTTGAACATCCTAATAACATTATATGCAAAGTAATTAAGCTATTTTTTATAAAATAGATATCATACATATGATGTTTTCGAAATAATAGTAATTCATGTTTGGATAAGTGGAAATCATATTTTATAAATAATAGGGGTTTTATTATGTTATTTAACAATGGTTTACCTTAAGCCATATTAAAACTAGTGAAGGTTACTAAATTTAAATCAAGGCATAATTTTTTTAAGCCATAGGCATAATGCATGTGAATGGTCAAAGGCATAATTATTTTAATCCATGGGCATAATTCATGTGAATGGTCAAAGGCACAGTTGAATATTTGGTTATAGGTATGATTATTATGTTCAAAGACCATCATGCATATTTTAAGTTAATGAAATTATTTCATTTGGTATATTCAATAATACATGGTTTATTTTATTGGCTTTTTCTAGACCCTTCAAATCATTATGGGAATCAAATTTACATTGATTTGTTGCATGGATTGGTCATTATGGTTTTCGACTAGTTAACTTGACTGTTGAGGATTTTGGGAAAGTTATCATGTCAATATTTCATCAATAAATTATGGAGAACTGGCATTTTTTAAAAACAACTAGTTTTGTGGAGTTATTTTTGGGAAATTTAGCATGAATAATTACTAGTCATATGGATATATGGAGGTGATGGGGTTCGAAGAAGAGTTAAACCGAGGATGGGTCAAGGAGAGCTAGGCAAAGAATATTTTTGGAATTTTTCACTACTTGTATTTACATTTCAAGGTAGGGTTTTCAAATAATTTTATTCTCATTATTACCTTCTTAAAACGATTTTCTCAAACTCTAGCTTTTGGCCATTAATTGTTAAAAACATGAGTTAAAGAATTTTGTTTATATATATATATATATATATATATATATATATATATAGGCATTCTACCCTGAAGATGGGTATGGCCCATCCATATGGTCAAACATGTATACATATAACCCAGTGACTAAACAACTTTATGAATAATGCATTTTGGCTTATAAATAAACCAATGTTTGAATTTTATTAGGTAATATGAAGAATTGAGAGTCGATTATGTAGTTAAACTTAGAATTTGAACAATACTTTAAACTAATTCAATATTTTATTTATGTTAGTTTATTATGGTTGATGTATATATATCTAGGTGTTATTGTTTGTAGAAATCATTTATGTTTATTTTCAATTAAAATGATTTTTAGGTTTGATAAAAAAATTATGTGTGTGTGTGTGTGTGTGTTTTATTTGAAGGACCCTAGGGATAGGTTTAACCCATCCATAGGGTCAAGCACAAATAAATCAATTTTAACTGAGTGCATTGAGTATTGTGAGAAGTGTAAAATATTGAGGGTTTCATTTTTTGTTCTATGTTATAATTTAGTGAGAATGAATGGAATTCATAATTTTATAAATTCTTATGTATTCGATGAAAAGAATGAACTAGTTATAACTAAAATCATGCATGGTAGTTGTGACTCTTAAGAATTAGTGTGTATGGTTTCGAGGGTTAGATAATAAATTAAATTTGAGCTAGTTAATGGCATAATGACAATTGCATGTTTGGTTTTATTGTTTTGTAATTTTTTGGTTCTATAAAAGACATAGGTATAAGTCAATTTTAAAATGAATTTTGTGAAAATTAGAGTTGTAGTCGACTATAAATCAGAATAGGTACAAACTATTTATTGGTTTTTATAAATAGACTAAGGTACATTTATATCCATAGTAGTTAATCAATTATTTTAATTTAAATAATGACTTAGGGAATTTTATTTATGGACAAAATTTTAGATGGTGTAATTACTTAGGATAATATGAGTTAAGCTTGCATCTAATAAACATCTAGGATTTGTGCGTTATATGGATAAATGAGTGTTTATATAGTTAAGTTGGAAATAAAAAATAATTGACTATACATATTAATATATTCAAATATTATTTTAAATCAAAAATTTTTAGTAGAATCAATAAGGGTGATTTTAAATGATTATTTATAGTTTATATACATTCAATTATTTTCCATATGGTTTTGAATCTTTGCTTGTGTGATATTTACTAGATTTGGTAATACACCCTATAGTCATACTAAGCATATATATGGTTTTGAATACACACACACACACACACACACACACACACACACACACACACACACACACACACACACACACACACACACACACACACACACACACACACACACACACACACACACACACACACACACACACACACACACACACACACACACACACACACACACACACACACACACACACAATGCTTTAAAACATATAAACCCTTGTTATATATCATCTATTATTTATGAGGTTTATATACTCATATTTTGGTAAATAAATATTACCTATAACATTTACCTCTTTTGAGTGTGTTTTGATCATATACTTGTATTATGTTAAAGATATAAGGTGGATATAATAGGATTAATTCATTTTGAGATGTGTGAACATATAAAGGCTTTGTATTGTGGAAAGTTTTAAAGTAATGAATGGAAAACAAGAAAATATGAATGTTTGTTTTGATGACATAACTTAGTAGATAGATGGGTTTTAAATAATAGATCATTATCTAATGATAAAGTTAAATAATTGTTAATTTTGTTATATATCAGTTGCTTATCTTAATGTGTTGTTAAAATTCCAATTAGCTAATTAATAGCTTTTATATTCTCAACAAGGAATACCTATGAGAATTTGATATCTTGTATTCATATTAACTATGCCATAGTTTATGTGAATCTTTATATGTTTGGAATTTATGAAACTTAGAATTATTATGCTTATCTATTAATAATGACATTGAATAAGTAGGTTTAATATATTTCACATACTTACTTAGTGCCCTTAAATAGACATATTGTGGTTATTCAAATGAGTTGTGTGTGTGAATTTGACTGATATTGAGACCTGGAGTAATTATATTAAAACTTTGGCCAAAGTAATGTTTATAGTTTGAACATTGTCATTTCACCTATTTGATTTAATTTTCATGTATTACATGATATCATGTTAGAACATATTTATTTATGATATGTTGCATATGATAGTTATCTTACAACAAATGGATTTCTTGTTGACTTTCTCGATTTCCACACTATCACTATCTTACCATCCATGAAGGAAGGGCCATTACCTTATTGGAAATCTATGTGGGGATCAATGGTCCATGGTTGGTGTGAAAAATCACTTAGATGATACTCTCCCTTCCCTTCTAGCAGTCAGTTGATAGAGGCTTTACTCAAGACTATTTTTTGATCTTAACGAGATCTTTGAGACTCATATGTCTTATAGAACAGTATATAATTGTAATATGATATTCAATTATGTAATATTGTATACTTATATT